>CAUYQU010080269.1:0-56804 GCA_963574635.1 Cheracebus regulus
AATAAAACAAGAATCCCATTCTCTCTCCCTCTTTCTCTTCCTCTTTCTTTCTCTCTTTCATTCTTTTTCTTCTTTCTTTTGCTGTTTCTTTCTTTCTCCTTTTCTCTCTTTTTCTAAAAAAAAAAGCTGAGGGATTACATCAACACCAGATCTATAACACAAGAAATGCCAAAGAGACCACTTCAATCAGAAAGAAAAGGATATTAATGAGCAATAAACAATCACATGAAGGTCCAACACCCACTGGAAATAGTAAGTACACAGAAAAACAGAGTATTACAACACTGTGATTGTGTTGTATAAACTGCTGGTATCATTAGCAGAAAAGCTAAACAATGAACCAATCCAAAATTATAACTACAACAACTTTTCAAGACATAGTAAATACGGCCAGGCATGGTGGCTCATGACTGTAATCCCAGCACTTTGGGATGCTGAGGCGGGCAGATCACTTGATGTCAGGAGTTTGAGATCAGCAAGGCCAACATGGTAAAACCCCATTTCTACTAAAAATACAAAAAATTAGCCAGGCATGGTGGCAGGTGTCTGTAATCCCAGTTACTCAGGAGACTGAGGCAGGAGAATCTCTTGAACCCAGGAGGCAAATGTTGCAATGAGCTGAGATTGTGCCACTACTGCACTACAGCCTGGGTGACAGAATAAGACTCCATCACACACAAAAAAGAGGCATAGTATATACAATAAGATAGAAATAGAAAAAAGAAAAAGTTAAAAAGTCCAGGAATGAAGTTAAGGGATAGAGTTTTTATCAATTTTCATTTTGCCTGTTTGCTAAGGAAAACAGTGTTAAGTTGCTATCAGATTAAAATAATGGGTTATAAGATAGTATTTGCAAGCTTCATGGTGATCTCAAACCAAAAAATGTACAATCGATACACAAAAAATACAAAGCAAGAAACTAAATTATGTCACCGAAGAAAATCACCTTCAATAACGGAAGACAGGTAGGAAAGAAAAAAGTAAGAAAAGACCACAAAACAACCAGAAAACAAATGGCAGGAGTAAGTCCTTAATTATCAATAATAAAATTAAATGTAAATGGATTAAACTCTCCAATCAAAAGACATAGACTAGCTGACTGGATGGAAAAACAAGACCCATTGGTCTATTGCCTACCAGAAATGCACTTTACCTATACAGACACATATAGACTGAAAATGAACGGATGGAAAAAGATATTCCATGCCAGTGAAAGCCAAAAAAAGAGCAGGAGTTGCTAAACTTATATTAGACAAAATAAATTTCAAGACAAAAAATATAAAGAGACAAAGAAGGTCACTATATAGTGATAAAGGAGTCAATTCAGCAAGAAGATATAACAATTTTAAATATGTATACACTCAACACTGGAGCACCCAGATGTATAATGGAAATAATATTAGAGCTAAAGAGAGAGATAGGTCCCAATACAAAAATAGCTGGAGACTTCATCACCACACTTTCAGCATTGGACAGATCTTTCAGAAAGAAAATGAACAAAGAAATATCAGACTTAATCTGCACTATAAGCCAAATTAGTATAATATATATTTACAGAACAATTTATACAATGGAAGCAGAATGCATATTTTTTTTCCCTCAGCACATGGATTACTTTTAAGGATAAATTATCTACTAGGTCACAAATCAAGTCTTAAAACAATTTTAAAAATTGAAATAATATCAAGTATTTCTCTGACTATAATTTGAATAAAACTAGAAATTAATACAAGAGGAAATTTGAAAACTATACAAACACATGGAAATTGACCAATATGTTCCTGAATGACCAGATGATCAATTATGAAGTTAAAAAGAAAATTAAAAAAACAAGTTATTGAAACAAATGGTAATGAAAATACAACATACCAAAACCTATAGGATATAGCAGAAAGAATAGTAAAAGGGAAGTTTATAGCTGTAAGTGACTACAACAAAAAATGAAGAAAAACTTCAAATAAACAATCTAACAATGCATCATAAAGAACTAGAAAAGCAAGAGCAAACCAAACCCAAAATTAGTGGAAGAAAAGAAATAATAAAGACAATTAGTAGGCACAAAAAAAATAGAATGAATAAGACCTACTATTTGTTAGCAAAACAGGGTGACTATAGTCAATAATAACTTAATAATCATTTTGAAATAACTTAAAGAGTATAATTGATTGTAACTCAAAGAATAAATGTTTGAAGAGATGAATACCCCATTCTCCATGATGTTCTTATTTCACATTCCATGCCTGTATCTAAACATCTCATGTACCCCATAAATATATATACCTACTATGTACCCACAAAAATTTTAAAAATTAACAATAAATAAATAATGAATAGAACTTCTAAATTTTTTTTCTAGATGTGAAGCACAATCTAATGTAATTGGCCATCATGTCCTGACAATTGAACTTTAAACTGGACAGATATATTTTTCCCCATTTTGATATGGAACACTGGTATTGAGTTCTGGAAAGGTGTTCAGATAAAGGTGCCCATGAAAGATTGAATGAAGTGGGTGTGACAAGATTCTCATTCTTCATACAGTAGGTGGAGAGGCAGGAGATAGTGTGGGGAAACTCGAAGGCCTAGGAGAGAGAAGAGAATGTGAGTGAAGCAAATGCAGGTGTCCCCATGGACAGGGCAGGCCCCCCTAGGCCTGCTGTGGGGAGGGCAGAGAGGACACAAATGTTTGTGGGAGAGTATGTCTCCAGCTGCTAGTCAGGTCTGAGTATAGATGGAGAAAGGTTATTTCTGGACAAGGGAAAGATAGGTCTTAGTATGTCATTTCTTCAATGGCTTGAGAATCCTATATGAAACACTGGGCATTTAAAGCTTAGTGGACATGGCAGGAAAAGGGTATGGGAGAAATAAGGGCCCTGCTGGACCAGAACATGGTGGTGGTAGATTGGCTGGCAAAGTGGCCAGCAGAGCTGACAAATGTATTTGCAGGAAACTTATTTTCCATTATAAGTAACTCACCAGAATACACAGCTTCTCAGACAATTTCCCTCTGCTCTATAAGCAATTGTCCACTAAATGCACACTTTCCAGTAAACGCTTGAGGGGGCTGAAGTTTCAATTACTATGTTCAAAAGGAAACCATCTACTTAGAAAAATAATTCATGTAGGACATTTGCTCAGTACATTTGGGCACTAAGTATGTCCTAAATGGTAGAGATGAGGCAGAATTCTTTTCCAAAAAGTCACTATGGGAATTCTATAAGAGCATCCTTGCTAGGAATTGAAAAAAAAAAATTATAAAATGAAGAAAACCACTCTCTCATTTCAAAAATTTGAGCACTAAAGCCAATAGCATATACATTCAAGAATTTTGCAGGGCTGTTCCCTCTTTAAATTTCACAAATTGAGTCTCTTGCAGAAGAAATATGGGCTTTAAAAGGAATTCTAGAGAAAGGAAGAAATATTTATTTGAAGTTTTCTTGGACCTTGGACCTCAGAATAGCCTACAACTTACTCATGGCATTACATCAGCAGGACATGATCTGCTAATTCCAGCAGTCTGGCCCTGCTGTCTTAGTTGGACCTCTCCATAATACTCTTACACAGTGATATGGTTTGTCTCTATGTTCCCACCCCAATTCTCATGTCAAATTGTAATCAGTACTTGCTGAAGAAGGGGCCTAGTGGGAAGTGATTAGATTATCGGGGTGGTTTCTAATGGTTTACTATTTTCCCCCTAGTCTTGTGATGGAATCATCATGAGATCTGGTTGTTCAAAAGTGTGTAGTTCTTCCCCTTTGCTCTGTCTCTCTCCTGCCACCGTGTAAGCTGTGCCTTGCTTCCCTTTTACCTTCGACCATGATTGTAAGTTTCCTGAGGCTTCCCCGGCCATGAGGAACTCTGAGTCAATTAGACCTCTTTTATTCATAAATTACACAGTTTCAGGTAGTTCCTTACAGCAGTGTAGAAATAGACTAATACACACAGTAACTGTTTTAACTCCATTTGACAAGAGAGTAAACAGAGGCAGGTACAGGAGAGTGTCCAGAGGCACAGAGCTAGTAAATGGGAGAATCTGAACTCAAGCCTAGGCTTCTAATGCAATAAATAATTTTCAAATGATTTTTTAAAAATACTACTTATAATAGCATCAAAACACATCAAATACTCACAAATAAACCTACCAAAATCTATGCAACACCACTAGAGGGAAAGCTAAAATACAGTGCTAAGAAATTATAGATGACCTAAATAAATGGCAAGACATACCATGATCATAAATGGGAAAGATCAAAGTTGTTAAGATATCTATTTTGCCCATATAGATCTGCAGAGTCAACACAATCCCAATAAAATTCCCAACAAATTTGTGTGTGTCTGTGTGTAAACTGACAAGGTGATTCTAAAATGTAAATAGAAGTGTCTTTACAACTCTAGACAATAATAGTCAAGACACTCTGAAAGAACAAAGTTGGAGGACTTACTCTACCTAATTTTAAGTCTTACTATTACAAAAATTCATTAGTTAAGACATTCTGAATTGGCTCAAAGAGGGACACATAGACCAATGGAATGGAATAGAGAATTTAGAAATTGATCCAATATATTCAGTCTCCTAATTTATAAACTAGGCACACATACAATTTGGTGAAGAAATGGAGATCTTTAGAAAATGGTACTGGAGTAATTAGATATCAATGTGAAGGATAAATGAACCTTGACTTCCTATGTCAGTTAAATTAAGAATATCTATTCCTCAAAACACTTTATTTAAAGTGTGAAAAAAAGAAGCCATAGAGTAGGAAACAATCGTCACAATGCATATAACTAACGGACAAAGGCACATGTCAAGGATATTTGAAGACAAATGCAAGTCAGCTAAGAAAGACAAAGTATTCTTAATACTTTGAAAGACAAATGGACAAATGCCTTTAACAGAGCTTTCCCAAAAAAGGATATAATATTGGCAATATGCACATGAAAGTGTGCTGAATATTGTTACTTCCCAAGGATATAAAACCACAAAGGGCTACAACTACATGCTGGCCAGAAATGCTAACATCAAGAATGAAGCTATGAAGTTAAGCGTTGGCAAGGACTTTGCTGATGGGATATAAAATATACGGTCACTTTACAAAACATCTTGGCATTGGCTATAGTAGGTAAACATACCCCTAGTTTGTAACAATCCAGTCATTCTACTCCTAGGCTTATATCAAATGAAATGAGTGCATATGTCCACATAAAGACCTGTGTACAAATGGACATAGCAGCTTAATTTAGAATTAAGTCCCATATTGGAAACAGGCCAAATGTCCATCAACAGGGGAATGGATTAAACAAATGTTGGTATATTGATAAGAAAGAGCCAAATGACTGATACACAAAACAGCATGGATAAATCCAATGGATATTATATTAAATGGAAAAACTCCTAATAAAAAGAGTGATCACCATATGATTCCATTGACTTTTAAGTTCACAAACAGGCAAAACCAATTGATAGTGTTTGAATTGAGGAGTCATTACATCTTTAAAGAGTATTAACTAGGAAGAATTATTCTGGAGCCTTCTGGAATGAATGATGGATGTATTCTTTATCTCAATCTGGATGACCTGTATGGCATCATAAGTGAAAAATGGATAAAATTTTGTACAGCTGTAAACCATGTATCATTTAACCAGGTAAATATTTGACATGCCTCATTATTTGTTCGTTTCTTCTTGTTTTGTTTTTGACACAGGGTCTTGCTGCTCCCCAGGCTGGAGTGCAGTGGCACAAACACAGCTCACTGCAGCCTCAGCTTCCTGGGCTCAAGTGATCCTCCCACCTTGGCCTTCCAAAGTATTGGGATTACAGGCACGAGCCATTGTGCCGAGCTATTTGTAATTTTTAACCTCAATTATAAAAACCAGTGTTTGCCAGGGACTGGGGGAAATGAGGAGTTATCATTTAATAGGTACAGAATTTGTTTTGCAAGTTGAAAAGGCTGCTGTTCAATAGAGGGTTGATGGCTGCCCAAAAATGTCAACGAACTTAATGCTACTAAAACTGTAGACTTAAAAATACTTCAGATGGTATATTTTATGTTATGCATTTTTTTATTAAAATTTTACAAAATAATTATTTAAAAAAACGATAGGACTGTCAGATGTCAGATTATATGGGATGTGGAAAAAAAAGAGACCTCAGGTAGAACTTAAAATGAGACACTCCCTCCCCGCCCCCCAACCATGCCAAGTGCTGGGCAAAATATATGGCCAAGGAAATATTTTTCATCTCTTTTCCTTTAGATTGCTTGTCCCAAGTTTAGTCTCCAACCCTTGCCCAGACATTTGTTTTACGTGTATCCCTGGTCTTTGTCCAGTGCCATGGGTATAAAACAATGACGAAGAGAGAACATCTGTCCTCCTGAGATGTGCAAGGTTGTGCTGGACACAGACACAACTACGACTAAATACAGCACAAAGCAAAGAGTGGCACATTTGGACACTGAGGAATTATGAGAACAGCTATGGAAGAAGCAGTTCGAATCTTCAGATAGTCATTTTTCCAAGTTTGTATAATTTACCATCAAATTTACTAAGGAAGTTCAGCATGACCAGTGCAAGACAAATCCCCGCCTGAGTGGCATAGTTTTGTGACTAGTGCTATTTTCACCTCCTTTCAGATGTGGTAAAGGAGTTCCTGGCTCACGTGCAGCTACCAGATCTTATGAGACTCACCCCTCCCTGCTGTCATGCCTAGCACAGAGCAGGCACCTTTTTTTTTTGAGACACGGTCTCCTTCTGGAGTGCAGTGTCATGATCTTGGCTCATGGCAACCTCCGTCTCCAGGGTTCAAGTAATGCTCCTGCCTCAGCCTCCTGAGTAGCTGGGATTACAGGTGCACTCCACCACACTGGCTAGTTTTTGTATTTTTAGTAGAGGAATTTGGTCAGGCTGGTCTCAAACTCCTGACCTCAAGTGATCTGCCCACCTTGGCCTCTCGAAGTGCTGGGGTTATAGGGGTGAGCCACCGCACCTGGCCAGCACCTTTTAAATACTTGCTAAATTATTAAATAAATTATAGTTTTCCTTCTGGCTTCAACAACAAATCTTGAACCTGGGGATATCTTGATTTATATCTGATCCCCATGCTGCTCAGTGGGAACGCCTCCTTGGAACCTAATCCTGTGCAGAATGGGCCATTTATTCTTTCATCTATCTATTCACAGTTTAATTCTGCAGTCTTTTATTAAGCACTCACTACGTGCAATAATTGTATTAGAGGCCAGCGTGACTGCGATGCCTCATAGGTTTAAATACACTTTGAAATTCCTTGCATTACTTAGTTTGATCCTTGTGATGACCTTCTTAGATGGGCAATTGCCTTCCATTCCTTATTTTGCAGATAAGGCAGCTGAATCTTGGAAAGATGTGATTTGTTCAAACTCGCATTGCTAGTCAATCTCAGGATAGGGATGTAAACCAGGGAGTGGTGTTCCCAGGGAACCCTGCTCACATCCCTGAAGCTCCACAGAGAATCTAAGGGAATAGCCCTTTACAGTTCTTTTTATTTCCCCCTAAAAGCCTAGCATGCCTGTGGCCACCCCACATCCTCAAATCACTTCTATTTATGCTTCTGACTGGTCATCACTAATTTTTATACCTGGGGATAAAATGCAGGAAAAAAAACATCAAGAAAAAGTTCTAACTACAGCAGAGTTATATGATCCCTGGCCAGCTTGGGAGTAAAATATCTGATCTAACATGAGTCAGTGTGAGTGTGTTGGACTCAAACCATTGCAAAGTCTCAGAACTTGGTTTGTAGCAAAGAGATGCTATTGCTCTAATGTTCCTAAACTTCCTCCATGACATGCTGGTCACAGGTAGAAATACAACTTCCCAAGCGCAGAAACACCATGACTTCCAAGGCGGTCCTTTAAAATGAACATGCTACAAAGGAACTATAACTAATACTTGAAACATCCTCATTCTGTTCCAAGAGGTACTAACCATCAACCAAAACTCCTCAGGTAGGTTGATGATCAAGGAAGGGTGTGACAAAGAATCATTCTGAATATCCGATAACCACCTATTTGTATACTTCATCAAAGAGTTAAGAATGGCTTGCCAAAACAAGAAGAAGTTTGACATGTTAAATAATGAATCCAAGCTGTGTAGTGGAAAATATCTTTTTCATAAAACGACAGAAATTCATTTAATAAAATAGATTAGTTTTTATATTTTGGTAAGGCTTAGAAAAGCAAGATCACATTCATAAGAACTACCCTTTATTCATTAGGTAATTCTTTAAATCTGTATCCAGCCTTTTCTTTTCTTGATATGTTGTTGTATCAAAGATGAACTGACATATTCTTATCTCCAAATTGGGAAAATTTGAGAAGAAAAATCAGTCACCTCATCGTTTTATCGATAGCACTTGCTGTCAACATGGTAGGATTCCATGGACGCTACTGAAGGAAGGTTCTGGAGTTTCCAAACCCAATTCCATCATGAGCCTGTATTTCAATAATTGAAACTGGAATGATTTTCAACACATTTATCTTTAGGCAATAAATTTTTAAAATCTTGTACTACCCAAAGGGCACTATTTACCAAATAAATCCAGACAACTTAATCACCCAAGATTACTTATATCTTTGTATATATTTTTACAAAAGAGGTGAAATTTATATTCACTCTTTTCACAGCATTTTATTATTTTTCCAGAATATGATTGTATACTACAGCTAATAAGTGATATAAAATGTCCCAAGCACAGCTAAATAAAGGTCTATTGAACACATCACGTCTTGTTAGATTGAGTTCATACAGAAGGATGAAGCTTCTGTTAAAAGAGATCTAATCAATTGCAAACTGAACACAAACACTGTTCCTTGATGCACAGGCTATTAGGAAAATTATTACATGCTATTTTGAAGAATTTTACTCAACTTACTAAATGTTCTTCTTTTGAACAGTCCCAGATCTGACAGTAAAGCAGTTTAAAAATTAATGACTATGCAGGCAAGAATTTTGGTATCACACATGGAAGAGCTTATTTCATTAACAACTACACCCAAGGAAAACTGTGAAAAGACAAAAATTAAAATAATAGTGAGTGATTTCAGCAAGATGAAGAAATAGGGGAACACTACTCACATCCACCTACAACAACAATCATTTGTCAGTCATCCACGGACAAAAGTGTCTTTGCAGGAGTTCTGGGATCCAAGTAGAAGGTTTTGAAACCCCAGTAGAGCCCCAGACCCAAGAGGTCCATTTTAAGAAGGCAAGCACATGCCCAGGAGGAAAGCTTGCTGACAGTGGCTCCTGCTACAGACCCAGAAACAGTCTTGTCCCCCTGTAGAGTCAGCTACAGTGCCATGTGGCCTTTGTCCTGACAGCAGTACTATCTGTCAATAAATCAGGGAGGAGCCACACCTATCTACCCATGCCTTGAGCAACAGACCAGCCAACCTTGATCATGGCTACGAACACAGAAGCAGCCTATCCCCCTGGCCTCTGCACCGCTCAAGCCCAGTCCAGAATCAATTTTATCTACATAGGGGTCTGGTGGGAGACATGCTCTTTTGTGCTCCTGAAGGCAGGCCTGCCAACCTTGGTCTGACTATGGATCCTGAGGCAGCTCTGTAACTCAACTCCAGCCCTGACCAGCCATGGTCCAGTGGCAGTCTGCCTTCCCCAAAACCTGGTAGAAGACATGCCAATTTGTACCCCCAAAGGCAGGCCTACAGACCTCCGTCCCAGCTCTGGACCCTGAACTAGCCCCATGACTTGCTTCCAGCTTCTCTCGGTCACAGTCAAAGGCCACTCCTGTCCATGCAGGGAACTGCCCAGTGACTTAGGAGGTCCCTCAGTGACTCAATGGGAGCTACACACATCAGTGTACCTGGTAACATGCCTGTCATCTGTGGATCCAACCACAGACCCTGGTATGGACTCCTACTAAGCAAGATCTTGGGGGCATTCCTGTCCACACAGGGATTATGAAGAATCCATACCCACCCAAGTGCCTGGTAACAGGCCCCATCAACTGCAGATTCCACTGAAGGCCCAGCAGCAGCCATGAACTGGCCCCAACTCCACTTGACTATAATCCTAATGGCAATCTTAACAGTCCTGGGACCAGACAGGAGAAGGTTTTTACCTGCCAGTACCAGTCTATAAAGACAAGAGGAGATTGCTCCTTCAAATGCACGCACATCATTGCAAGGCTATAGAAATAATGAAGAATCAGGCAAGCATAACATCACACCAGCCATCAAAGGGAAAAATAAAGCTCCAGTGACTGACCCTAAGGAAATGAAGAGCTATGAATTGCCTGAAAAAGAATTGAAAACAATTATCTTAAAGAAACTCAATGAGATGCAAGAAAACACAAATAGAAAACTATACAGATTAGGAAAACAATGCATGAACAAAATAAGAAAATAGAAATCATTTTAAAAGAACTAAACTGAAATACAGGAGCTGAAAAACACAATGAGAGGACTGAAAAAAATCAGTAGAAAGACCAACAGCAGACTTAATCATACAGAAGAAAGAATTAGCAAACTTGAAGACAGGTAATTTGAAATTAACTAATTAGAGGAACACAAAGAAAACACAATAAAAATTAGCAAAAATGAATATAGGATTAATAAGATACCATGAAATAAACAAATATATATATTATAAAATTTCTAGAAGGAGAAAAGAGGGAAAGGAGAAAAAAGAAATAATGACTGAACATTTCCTAAATCTTGGAAGAGGTGTAGACACCCAGATTCATAAAGCTGAAAGACTCTTGAGCAAGATCAAGTCAAAGAAGATTACTCCAAAATATATTACAAGCAAGTCAAAAGTCAAAGACAAAAAAAAAAAAAAGTTGAAAGCAGCAAGAGAAAAGCAACTCATTACATACAATGGAACTATCAAAAGACTATCAGTTGATTTCTCAGCAGAAGGCTTGCAGGCCCTGTGGGAGAGGAATTAAATAATCAAAGTGCTGAAAGAAACAAAACAACTAGCAAAGAATATTATACCCAGCAAATCTCTCCTTCTGAAATGAATGAAAAATAGATATTCTCTAAAAAACAAAAGCTGAGGGAGTTTAAAAAAACAAAAGTTAGTAACACATCACCACTACACCTGTCTTACTAGAAATGCTAAAGAGTTCCTCGACTTGAAACAAAAAGACACTGAATAAAACATGAAATTATATGAATGTGTAAAACTCGCTAGTAGCTAAATATATAGTTACATTCAGAATACTCTCATACTGTAATGGTAGTATGTAAATAAACTTCAACTCTACTATGAAAGTTCGAAGGTAAAAATGTTGAAGACAATGATATCTACAATAATCTGTTAAGGAACATATGAAGAGATGTAAAATTTAACATTGATAGCATAATTTTTTGGAGTGGTAAGGAAGTATAGAGATTTTTTAAATGAAATTGAAGGTAAATTGTTTTCAGCTGAAATAAATTGCTCTAACTATAAGATGTTTTGTGCAAATTTCGTGCGAACCACTAACTTTAAAAACTATAGCAGATATACAAAAGATAAAGAAAAAAGAATCAAAGTACTACAAAAAATAATGAACAAATCACAAAGGAAGACAAAAAAGAAGAAAAGAATAAAGAAACCACAAAGTAGTCAGAAAACTTTTGACAAAGTGGAAATAATAAGTCTTAACCTATCAATGATGACTTTAATTGAATTAAATTATCCAATTAAAAAATACACAGTAGTTGAATAAATAAAAACACAAGATTCAACAATATGCTTCCTTCAAGAAATCCACTTTATCTTAGGGGCATGCATAGACTGAAAGTGAAGGGATGAAAAAGATAACACATGCAAATGGCAACCAAATGAGAGCAGAAGTGATCAGACTTACATCAAACAAAATAAACTTAGTCAAATTCTGTCATAAGAAACAAAAGAGATCACTAAACTATGATAAAGGGTCAATTCATCAAATGCATGTAACATAAATACACATGCACTCAACATTGGAACACTTAAATATATAGAGCTAATATTAATAAAGCTGAAGAGAAAATGAGTAGTAATACAATATAGTAGGGGCATTCAATAACCTACTTTCAACAAAAGATCTTCACAGAAAATCAATAAGGAAACAGTGGACTTGAATAACACTATACACCAAGTGAACCTAAGACAGACGTGCAGAATGTTCTATCTCATAGCAGCAGAATGCATATTCTTCTCAAGTCTACATGGAGTATTCTCCAGGAAGACCATATGTTAGGCCAAAAAAGCATCTTAACAAATTTCATAAGACTGAAATCATATCAAGTATGTTTTACAGCCACAATGGTATGAAACTAGAAATCAATAACAAAAAGACAATTGAAAAACTCACAAACAAGTCGAAATTAAATAACACTCTTGAACAAAGAAAAAATTAAAATCAAAATTAAGTATTTTGAGGCAAATGAAAACAGAAATGCAACTTAGCAATTCTTATAAGATGCTGCAAATGCAGTCTTTGGGGGAAGTTCATAGCAATAAATGCCTACATTAAGAAAAAAATAAAAATCTCTAATAACCTAATTTATACCCAAGGTAACTAGAAAAAGAACAAACTGAGTCCGAAGTTAACAGAAAGAAGAAAATAATAAAGATTAGTGCAGAAATGAATGAAATAGAGACTAGAAAGACTATTGAAAAGATAATGAGTTTCTTTTAAAGATAAATAAGCTTGGCAAACATTTAGCTGGACAAGTCAAGAAAACAAGAGCGTTTTTAATTAAATGAAAAGATAACTGAAAGAGACATTACAACTACGTCACAGAAATACAAAGAATCATAGATTACTATGAATAATTATGTGTCAAGCAATTGGGTAACGTAGAAGAAATGGACGAACTCCTAGAAACAACAACCAACCAAGACAGAATCATGAGAAAGCAGAAAATCTGAACATACCAATAATGAGTAAGGGGCCTTTTAAAACAGGAGTAAAAAACCTTCCAACAGAGAAAAGTTCTGGACCCTATAGCTTTACCGATATGGGATGGGCTCTGGGAGCCACTGGGGCCTCCACTCCTTGCCACCAGAAGCAAGGTGGCCTCTGGAGCCACTGGCAGAGTCTCCGTCATGCAGCTAAGACCCTCCCTCTGCCCAGAGGGAGGCAGGCAGAAGGTGGTCCGCACGGGTGACGCTACAGAGACCATGGAGGAAGTTTCATGGAATTAGCAACTGGCCTGAGCTCCAGCTCAGCGCCATCCCAGTGCCTGGCTGCTCCCCCAGAGCTGGGTTGGGTCTATTTGGTGACTTCTCAGCCCCAGTCTCCACCCTAGTGAAACAGAGGGGGCTGCATGCAAAATCCGGAGCAGCGCATTGGAGGCCAGGGCTGGAGTCCCAGCCACATGGCCGTACAAACAGGAAGGACGCGACTGGTTTGGGCTTTAATATTCAAAATAGACAAAAAATACAAGAAATGTAAAGGTTATTATTCTACACAGAACAAAAAGGAAGAAACCAGGCGTGGTGAGAGTGCAGACTTGCCTCAGCCCAGGCCTGAGGTTGGAGGCTCAGTCCAGTTTCTCCTGCGGGATTGGGTCCCACGGTTTTCACAGAGGCCTTAACAGTTTGAGGCTGTTTTTCTTCGCACTAGCACTGATGGAGGCTGCGTGATTCCAGCTCTTCACCTGAATTTTGTAAAGACAAGAAGAAAGGACTATTACTGTTGATCCAAGTTTGTAGTTAATTCAACATTTGACTGGCTCTCTATTGGTGATGCATGTGGCTTTATAGGGCTTTTTCCCCCCAGTTTGCTCTATTACTTTGGGATGCTCCCTTGCTGGTGCAGTCTCCCCAGATTTCGTTCCCTTTTCAAAACATCCCCCTTCCTGGAGATGATGAGGTATGGAAGCCCAGGTCAGGGCTTTACCTGGCAGGCACCCACCTGGCTGGTGGCTCCAAGGTGCCCAGGGACCAGATCCCCAGTGAGGGCAGGTTGTCCCAGGCCCCCATCTGCCCAACTTCCCTCCTCCATACCACCAGCTGGTGTCAGATTGGGCCACAGGGAGAGAAAAACCCCATCAAAGGCTGGAGGGGTCAGGGTGGAGGCTGTCACCCAGAAGTCCCTCTTCAAAGGTCTCCAAGGGGAACCTGGCCCAACTAGGGGGCCGTGGTTTACCTGCCCTTTTTTCTTTCTGTCTGTCTTTTGTCTTCTTGGCTGCCCTCAGCCAGAAAGCCAGGACCACCTGACCTGGACAAGGTGCAGGGAGGGAGGAGTGATCAGACAGGGGTACCTGATTCAACAGGAAATCAGGTGTTTTCTAAAGCAGCCCCTACTAGAGCCTCCTGAATGCTCTGGGCACCACGTGCTGCTATGAGCAGCTGCCCAGACCGTGACCTGCCACAGGCCCTGGGCATCTGTGAAAATAGTTTTATAAAGGAAAACACACACACACACACACACACACACACACACACACACACACACACATACATTTTGCAATGTGGCAATATCAAACTAAAAAAAGAAACGAAAAGAAGATGCTGACAGTGCAAAGCCTAGCCTTTTGTAAACTTCATATTACACACGAGGACTATAAGCCATTGGTAGCTCATTTTGAATTTGAACGTGTAATTTTTGTTTCATTTTCTTTCTGTGGGGAAAACAAAACAATGCTTAATCCACCAATGCTCTTTTTAATATTTTATAACTATGTATGTGTATATAGGTATAAATATAAAATAATATGTATGCACATGTGTGTGTGTATATATATATGTGTACGCACATGTGTGTGTATATATATATACACACATAGAGATATAGAGAGAGATTTTGAGACAAAAATCCAATTCTAACCATTTCTACCCCATATGTAAGGGCAGCAAATAAGAATATAGACAGCGATTTTCCATCTGTGTGTCTCCAAAAATTACGTGTGGTGGAAGCAGTAAACAATCATATCCTCAAAACATGTGGGCTTGTGGCCGACTGGAAAGTTTTTGCATCTCACCAGTCCTCTATTTAAGAGTGTCAAAGCCCTTTAAATCTCTACCATGAGACTTCCACAGAAAGGAAAGTGGTGACGAAGTTGAACTTCACACAAAATTAATTAAAAAAAAATTCTGCCCATATGTTGAGGCCATTGAACAATTTCTGTAAGCTTTAGCTCCAGGCTTGCTTTCAAAGCAAGGAGACAGAGGGATAACTGGAAGGAGCCAGAGAGGGAGGGAGGAAGGAAAAATTAGATCTCAGTGTGAGCATGGGAATGCAATGCACCTCTCAGAAATAATTCCAAAATCATCTCATGCTCCTAGAAAGAACAGACAACTACTTTTAATCACATGTTCCTAAAAGAGAAATAGCAGCATTTACAAAATTCAAAAACTCTTGAGAATGCAAAACTGTGGCCAATTATGGTGCAGCACAGAGTGAGTGACAATGGCCAGCCGCCTTGAAAAGGGATGTTATAATTGAGGCACTGACAGAGCCCTAACTGGGGCAGCACTGCTGGGTGCCTCTAGAACACGGTGCATTTTAATTGCTGATGCTGGCATTTATTTGATGTCTTCGGTCTGGTTCAGAGTCCTTTCATAAGGATCCTATCTGGCCACAAATCACGTACAAATAAAAAACTCAGCCACGACATCCTCCCTCCCAAAGGCAGCTGTATTATTTTACAGGTATTCGATATTTAGATTTTAACGAAGGTGGGAGTAGGAGGGAATATGGACAGGAGGGAGATGAGAAGAACTGAACTTGTTTTGAAATAAGCAGGTGGACTGGAAGGAGGGGGGGCTCAGGGAGACAGGAAGAGGACAGGGGAGCCCTGCCTGTGGATGAATGGACGCTGCTCCGTTAGCTTTGGCCGTGGGCCAGCAGACAGAGGGACAAAATGGCTTCGGGTGCACGCAAGCAGGGTGAAAGCCTGGGTGCCGAGTTCCTGCCTGAAATCAGCACACTGGGCTTACTGACTGCAATCTCTTACTGCATCCTAAAGCAGCCTGTTCAGTTCTCTGTGGAGGCCAAGCGCTTTGCTGTGTCATATATGCCAGTCTCCACAGCAGACGTGGGGAGGGAACCAGGCTTCTCTCCCACCTGCTGGTGATTTCCCGAAATGCAGGGTGCACCTGGCCATTCAGAGGGCTTTGCTGATGCCCCAGATTCCACTTTCCTTCCTCTCGTTTGGAAACCAAAATGTGGCTCAGAAACAACTCCAAGTTTGACTAATCAGTTCTCATCAGTCACTGCTTTGTTAAACTCTGTCTGTATCTCTACTTGTACTTCTAGGTTGTACATAAGAACAGAAAGCGATGAAATGGATGGATGGTAAATATTTCATGATGTCAGCTCTGCAAGGATTTTGAATAAGATCCTTCACCAAGTCCAGAGAATAACTACGCTTTCTCATGAAACACACCAGAAAGAGGCCAACTACTCTTTGGACAGGGGAAATGGTTTGGTGTCTGTACAAAAATCTCTGTTTTCAAACACTGAGGGTGTTCTTTTCACTTGAGGGATGTTAGGCAAAGACCACCACACGGACCCTTCACGTCAGCAGCTGTGCCTTGTAGAATACTCGTGAGACCAGAGGGCTGGGGGGATGTGGAAAGGAGGCAAGAACTGGCCACCTGTGCCTTCTCAGACTGACCACTGGACTCCAGACCAGACCAATCAGGCTTTGAGTCATATCTGATCAAATGATTAACTTGACCAATTTTGTTTCCTATACCTTGATTAATGTGTAGAGGGTATTAGCTGTTCTTAGGGGGATGCATGCCTCTGGGGTGCCAGATGGGGGCAAGAGGAGAGGGTTGACTGGCTTGGGTCCATCAGCCAACAACATCTTCTGTCTGGAGTACTTAGACAAATAAAATTGACAGAATAGGAAATTTTAAGACAGTAACCACCAACATCGTTGTACTGTAATGTAAGAGAAAACTAAATTGTCTACACAGACCCAGGAGAGAAACAGTTGGGTAAGAAACAGGCATCCTCAATAAATGCAGAAGCTCTTTGTAAATCAGTAGCTGTTAGCCCTCATCAGAGGCAGTAAAATGATGGTGTCCTAAGGAAGTAGTCGCATTAAAGATGCAGGATGCCAAACATTTCCCTCTGTGGAAAGACCCTGAGACCCACAATAACATGGGGTGCGGTGTCCACAGTGGCTTTTAAAGTGTGGCCGCTGGACCGGCAGCAGTGACCTCACCTGGGATTTTGTTTGAAAAGCAGATGCTCAGGCATGGCACAGCCCCACTTTAAGAGAAGCTCTGGGGCAGGGCAGCCACCTGGGCCACAGCAAGCCTTGCAGGGGAACCTTATGCACACACAGGACCAGGTGTAAACCCCTGCTCCTAGCTGCTGGGTTTACTGGCCTTGCCCTCTGCTCAGTGTGGACACCTGCCCTCAGAGAAAATGGACTGCAAAAATGCTAACTTGGTCTTGTGAGCCCCAGGCCTTCATCCGGGACGGATATCTAACAAGCTGCCTTGTCCACACTATAGAAATGTCCTACATCTTTTCCAGACACTGAGGCTGGGACATCCAAGTGTCTAAAAGGGGGCCAAGTAAAGAAGGCAGGCAGGGCTTCCATTTCTTCGCTCGCCAGGCCATCTCCTTGGGTGCACCCTGCCTGGCCTGCTATCTCCTGTCCCCCCTCAGGAAGAGGCTCCCTCTGGAAGGAGGAGGCTTCCCTGGGGGCACCGAGCCCCTCCATGGTTGGCGGCCCCTCCAATCCCTGCATTCAGCAGGAGTCTTCACATCAGAGGCTCTGAAGGCTGGTGACCCGTCAGCATTTTCCCAGTTGATCTGCAGGGCAGGAGTTGAATGGAGAGGGGAGAGCAGTTGTCTTAGGGACAGATGCCTGGGAAAGAGGAGGGAAAAGGATGGGCCAGTGTCTCTCCCTGAGCTAACAGGAAGGACCAGGTTTGAGTCATTGAAGACAGGGGCTGGTCTAGGAGGAGCTGAAGGAGCTAGCCCCATGAGAGGCTAGTTTGGGGAGACTCAAGGAGACACTTCGCCTCTCCTTGGAGGACAGGAACCAAAGCAGAGATCCCATGTGACTTAGTGCTAGGCTGCTGACCACAGGCAGAGATAGCCACGGTGGCAGTGAAGCCCTGAAGGGGGCTGGGACAAGAGCTCTGAGCAGATATTCCTTCTCCCTCTAAATGCACAAGGGGGTTCCTGCAAAGGACCAGGGAGGTAGCAGGGAGGACGGAGGACCTGGCAGGTGGCTGCGACCACCCTCCCCAGGGAACCTGCACAAAGGCATTGTTGGCACCAGCTTCCAGCCGTAGAAACTTGGGGACCCTTCATGACAGTCACCCAAGGCCAAGCCCTCAGGGCTACTCCCACCTACCACTGATCTTTGCAGGAGGATCAGAGCCATGCCTTTCTGTGCCCATCATAGGACCCCTGTGTAGTTAATCCTTGGCCAGGTATCAAGCTGCTCCTGCTCAATCCTCCTTGGCTCTCCCTGATCCTCCCCTGTTCCTCCAAAGGGGCTTCCCCCTATAATCTCTTGCACATCCTATTCCACCTTGCTGGCCACTTCCCAGAGGACCAGAGGGGACACATCCTGTATGAAGAGAGGAAGAATGAGAGCCACCATCATCCCAAGGTGAGGCTCTTGTACACACACCCAGGCTGGCAGGGCTGGGACCCCTGGACCACAGGTTTGCCACAGGGTACAAGTCATCAGTGCTAACCCCCATGGAGCAGGTGTGCACCTGCCTCTTCCACATGCTTCAGAGGCCATCACTCATTTTATTCTTGCCAGAGCCCAGGGAAGGAGGCTGCCACTGTTACCTTCATTTGATCAGTGACAAAACTGACATGCTGTTGCCACGCAGCTACTGATGCCTGGGAGAAGGAAACCAATTCGGCCATGGCACTGCCCAGCCTCCCAGGATGAGTCTGTTGTTGGGTCATGTGTGTCCACCTAAAGGCAAGAACTGTTTCTTGCCTGTGTTTGTGTGTGTGTGTGTGTGTGTGTGTGTGTGTGTGTGTGTGTGTGTGTGCCCAGAAAATCACTGTCAGACAGTGAAGTGATAATGAATAAATGAATGAAAACTTATGTATCATGAGTTTATTATTTTTCAACCTATGGGCAGATGAAACTCTATTGTGAGTGGTCTTGGTTTCTTACTGTTACATAAACTAAAAAAAATTCTTCATATGTTTCTTTTTATTTTTTCATGAGACAGAGTCTTGCTCTTTCGCCCAGGCTGGAGTGCAATGGCACAATCTAGGCTCACTGTAACCTCTGCCTCCTGGAATCAAGTGATTCTCCTGCCTCAGCCCCCTGAGTAGCTGGGACTACAGGCATGCGCCACCAGGCCCAGCTAATTTTTGTATTTTTAGTAGAGACAGGGCTTCACCATGTTGGCCAGGATGGTCTCGATCTCTTGACCTCATGATTTGCCATCTCGGCCTCCCAAAGTGCTGGGATTACAGGCATGAGCCACCACCCCCAGCCTCTTCATGTATTTGTATGGTGATTTTTTAAAGATACATAAAAATCACTGTGATGAGTTTTAAGAGGTTGGTGAGTTCACAGTTGTTTTCTTTGTCATTTCTGTATCTACCGCCTCAGATACTGAAAGGAAAAGAACTATCAGGTGAGATGCCATAACATTTTGTCACATTAAGAAAGATTCATAATGTTGGATCATGAATCAGGAGAAGTACAAGAAGAGAGGAAAATCTAGAGAGGGAGAAGGGATTCAAGAAAGAGGGTGCAGAGAACCAAACTTTGAAGCTAAAGCCATCATGAGAACTTCGCTCCTGCCCCTAATATGAGATCTCACTTCCTGTGTTTCACCCAAGCAAGGATCACATAGAGAATTTTAATTTGATTAATTTAAGGACCGCTATCCTTATTGATCAAAGCAGAATTTGAACTTGAATTGTATTAGAAATGTTTGAGAACCACATTCCATGTTTAAAATGATCAGACTTTACTCAAGTCTTTTTTGAATGTAATTAATGAATCAGCAAGAATGGAAGCCAGCGTACGCTACCACAGAGAAACCAGGCAGAAGCAGGAATGCAATTTGCTTCCTGCGTTACCAGCAATAAACAATCCTTTATATCATAATGTAAGATCTAAAAATAGTTCACTTTAGATTTTTAGCCCTTGTACATAATGAAAGGAGGCTGTGCATAAAAGCCTGTTATTCATTTATTCTCTACATTAGAGGCTTCAACAGTAAGAGCCCAATTAACAAAAAAGACCAGTGGGAAATTATGCATAATACTTTTTGTTTATTACAGAGAGACTTTATGTTTATATCTCACTGCAAGGAAATTATGTGCACGGCTTGCATAACTCACACAGGGCAGTGTTCCCTCTGAATTTAGAGCTCTCAAAAATGACCATGCAGAAAGACTTGAAGTGGAAAAATGGTGATTTTAGAAAGATAGTGCTACTGTGTCATTAGCAGTTGTGAACAGCATCTCCCATGGCTGTGGCCACTGGTCAAGCCCATAGCCTTGGAGAGATGGGCTACTGTCATAGCTGTGCCTTCAAAGAAGCTCCAGCATCAGGACTCAGGAATTCTTAGTCCTGCTTTGGAAGGGACCATTTATCCGTAGACCGTCTCATTCCTTCTGAGCGTGTTATACAAATGACCTCTAATCTTAAAGAAATAGAAGATGAGTGGATTGTGGAGCTACAGTGCTTGCACTGATTTGTTATGGCAACCTTGAGGCCCAAAATCCCCTTCTGCTGAATGAGATGGGACAACGAGATTATCTTTAAGGTACCTGAAGCCTTGCTACTGTGTCACCACCTCTTCTTAAGGGGACTGGGGACATTCCCAGGATGTTGAGTAACTAAGAAGAAATAGCAAGGATGACATTTGCTCCTCATTCAAGATTCTAGATTAATTGTTCTTCCCAATTTCCCATGTCCGTGACATAGGATGATCTGTGATGTTGCTGAGACCTGTTTGGGTGCCAGGTAGGAAGCCGGCATTTTGGAGCAAATCATTCGGCTGAGAATAAGCCTGCTGATCAACCCGTATCCCCATTCACAGAAGTCCAGCTGGTTCTCTACTCCACACTTATGAGCAGCTCTTGTAAATGGATTAAACTCTTCCTCTTCCTAGAGTAATAAATAGCCCCAAAAGCAAGCCACTGGCTGGTGCCGGGACCTGAGCTAAAGAGAAAGAGGGGCAGCCTCAGGAAGCAATGGTCCTTTTTCTAAAAAATTAATTTTTATCTCAATAGCTTTTGGAGTACAAGTAGTTTTTTGCTACATAGATGAATTTTATAGTGGTGAATTCTAAGCTCTTAGTGCACCTGTCACCCAAGTCATGTACATTGTACCTAATGTGTAGGTTTTTTTTTAATCCCTGGATCACTCTCCCTGCCTTCCCTTTCTGAGTCTCTGAAGTCCATGATATCACTCAGCATGCCTTTGGGTACTCATTGCTTAGCTCTCACTTTTAAGTGAGAACTTAGTTTTTGGTTTTCCACTCCTGTGTTACTTCACTTAGAATAATGGCCTCCAGTTCCAACCAAGTTGCTATAAGAGACATTATTTTCTTCCTTCTAATGGCTGAGTAATATTCCATGGTATATATACACCACATTTTCTTCATTCACTCATTAGTCAGTGGATACTTGGGTTGGTTCCACATCTTTGCACTTGTGAATTGTGCTGTGATGAACATATGTGTGCAAGAGTCTTTTTCATGTAATGACTTATTGCCCTTTGAGTAGACACCCAGTAGTGGGATTGCTGGATTGAATGGTAGATCTACTTTTAGCTCTTTAAGGAATCTCCATACTGTTTTCCATAAAGGTTGTACTAATTTACATTCTCAGTAGTGTATGAGCATTCCCTTTTCCCAACATCCATGCCAACATCTATATTTTTTTGACTTTCTAATAACGGCCATACTTGCAGGAATAAGGTGGTGGTATCACACTGTAGATTTAATTTGCGTTTCCCTGATGATTAGTAATACTGCACATTTTTTTCATAGTTCTTTTCCCTGGGCGCAAGTGCAGTATGTATTGAAGAGGAAGGTAGGGCCAGACAGGGTGCCTCATGCCAGCAGTTTGGAGGCTGAGGCGGGAGGAATGCTTGAGCCCAGGAGTTCACAACTGCAGGGAGCTATGATCGCACATAGCTCAAACTGCACTCGAGCCCGGGCAACAGAATGAGACACCGTCTGTTTAAAAATAAACAATATAAAAGTAAGTGAGGTGACAATTCAGCAGGACTTGGTTCTTTGACCAGCCCACCATGTACTTTTCTGTGGATAAAACTATGTGTAATTGCACAAGAAAATTTTGATATTTATTAAGATCTCAAGACATGTCATTTAAGAATATCAAAGTTCTTTTGTATCTACTCAGGTCAAGAGCCATTGATAGAAAGTCTTTTGGCTCAAATACAAAAGAGCATCTTATATTTGAACTGGATAGGAAACAATTGCTGTGGTGTACCGCAAACCTATAACCCTAATAGATGTTCTAGATCTCCAAGCCCTGTGCTAGCAATAGGCACTGTGGGACTCTTCCCCTTCGTGCAGTTACAGACAGAGATGTATAGATGCTGCATTCCTTGGACAGAGCATGTGTCTACCCTCCCACCTTTATTATGCCTAAATTTGCCAGAAGTAAGAATAATGCCAGGTATAGGTGAAGAGGAGGAAGGCAGCAAATCACACGGCCACATGCGTACCTATGCAACAATCTTGCATGTTCTTCACATGTACCCCAAAACCTAAAATGCAATTTAAAAAATATAAATAAATAAATAAATAAAAATAAAAATAAAAATAAATAAATGTCCAGGTCATGAGGGTGTGATAGGATTGTAATGTTCACACAGAGCATGAGACTCATTAAGGTCATCTTCACATTAGGTAATGTTTCCAGTTGGTCTTTTTTTTTTTTTTTGACAGTCTCGCTCTGTCGCCCAGGCTGTAGTGCAGTGGTGCAATCTCGGCTCACTGCAACCTCTGCCTCCGGGGTTCAAGCGATTCTCTTGCCTCAGCTTCCCAAGTAGCTGGGACCACAGGCAAGTGCTACCATGCCCGGCTAATTTTTTGTGTTTTTAGTGGAGATGGGGTTTCACCATGTTGGCCAGGATGGTCTTGATCTCTTGACCTGTGATCCACCCACCTTGTCCTCCCAAAGTGCTGGTATTACAGGTTTGAGCCATTGCACCTGGCCCAGTTGGTCCTTTTAATATCTAGAATGACTACACAGTCCTCCCCAAGTTCTGGCAAGGCTCCGATACGAGGGTAAATTTCTCAGTACATACACATGGGATAGTCACAGGAACAGAAAAAAGACCGAGAAGGAGGAGATGAATCTTTGATACCACTGCAGTGGGACTTTGAGTGACTCATGGGGTCTCAAGTCTCTAACAGAATTGGCTGAGCAGGTCTAGTCTCCCATAGACCCCCAAGGGACTCCATTCCCAGACCCCTCACCTTCCTAGGCGTCAATCTCTAGGAAGAAGTACATACTGGGCATGCCCAAAACAAAGCACACTATTTCAGGTCAGTGATTCCCAACATGACAACCTAGGGATGAGAAACTTATCCAAATATGGGAAACAAATATGACAACTTTTATTTACTATCATTTACCATCGTACATATATATAACATATTTGACAAATACATGTGCCATATTTCAGACACATGTTTATAGTTGCTTGTACAAAACTATAGAAATAGGTGAAAATCAAAAATATTTTCACATATTGTTTACCTCCCTTGACCAGGACACTGTATTTTCATCAACTAATTTTAAGATTGTGTTGGCAAGACTTCCTCCATATTCAGTTTGCAACCAGCTAAAAACCCATGATATTCCTCATTTAAATTTGTGTTGAGCCAGGCCTCCCTAAATTTGTCTTTATAAAAATAATTAATTGAGGCCAGGAGCGGTGGCTCATGCCTGTAATCCTAGCACTTTGGGAGGCAAGGTGGGTGGATCACGAGGTCAAAAGATCGAGACCATCTTGGCCAACATGGTGAAACCCCATCTTTACTAAAAACTACAAAAATTAGCTGGGCATGGCAATGCATGCCTGTAATCCCAGCTACTCAGGAGACTAAGACAGAAGAATCCTTTGAACCTGGGAGGCAGAGGTTGTAGTGAGCCAAGTTCACACACACCACTGCACTCCAGCCTGGGTGACACAGTGAACTCTGTCTCAAAAAAAAACAAAAAAAAACTTTATTGAGCAAAATATTAGAATTTTCATTCATCCTTATTTGCTTGTTTGAGTTTATTTTTTTGATTTCTGCCCACTATTTTTGCCTGTCAGGATTCATATATATGTTCATTCTCAACTATGTTTTTGTTTTTTCAAAAAAGCATATAGGAAAAAAAGACGAGAAAAATATGCAAACTGTTGACAAAGGTTGCCCCAAGGTTACCAATTGATGGTGATTTATTTTACTTTCTCATACTTTTTTTTACTTTTGAAATTTTCTATGATAAGCGTGCATTTCTATAATAATAGAAAGATAAATATTTGTAAAGCCCATGCTTAAATTCTATCATCTTGCCTCTTCACTCCCTCTCTAGACCCTATGTCAATGGTAAATGCTCTAAGTTCATACGTCTAAAGCACGAAGTAGGATTCCATCTATAACTTCGACTTGGTATTAATGGTTTATTGCCATTAACATTTCACAATTTCAAAGAACAATAACATTTAACCATAAAAATGACATTTAACCAAAAAGGACATGTCTTAAGGAAAACAGAGGAGACTGTGCCTGGTTTGCATGTTCTGAGACAGGACAGGTCAACCGGTAAGGAGAATGTCTAGTCCCCCTTCCCTGGTTTGTGTGGGGAGAATCCATTCAGCTCCTGAGGATGTACACTGCTTTTGCAGGATGTTTGCAAACCACACCATATCCACCTTTTATTCAAGTTCTTGATTTACTGATAAATGGCTAATTAGCTTCAGAAAGAATATTTAGCTAAACCCAGATCTTTTACCTGTTTCCTGCTGATAGTGGCCATATCAAAGCTGATAGCAAAATTTTATCCTAATAAACATTTCACATCAGCTTTGAATAGAACAAAATAGTTAATCACATTTGTAATTTTTTTAAATGTTTAAATAATTGACTCAATATGCGACTGGTGAGCTTAGCCATTGCTAACAGGGGCGAACCAGCTATGTTCCTGTCCATGAGCCAACGGTCCATCCATGGTCCTCGCTGCACCCCTAGGTGGGGCGAGGATGCCGATGGGCTTGCAGAGAGCAATCAGTGTGGCTGCGTCAGCCCCAGGCAGCAGTACAAGCACTGGGAGTCCTCACCATGAGCAGAGATGTCACCTCCCCAGGGCCAAGGAAAAGCTGAAGGCATCCTACAAAAACCTTCACAAAAGTAAGTACTGACAGACAGAAAGTGGACTGTGAATGTTTTTAATTCCAAGAATTGGAATGGACTAGATAAAAGCAGAGACCTTTGGATATGGTTCCTAAATGCAATAAAGGCTGAATGAGGTGAGTGAGCATTGATGGAATCTGAGGACATGGGGGCAAGAGGCTCTGGGCGAGTCTCCTGGGCGCTTGCTGGGTAAACCAGACGGTGTTTTGACGATGCTAACAGCCATGGCAGCACGAAGAAATCAGCAGTTAAGAAGAAAGTAAGATCATTAGGGGGCTCAAAATTGGTATGAGAAATATGTTATTGTGTTTCTAAAGATGAAAACACTCACAGCGTGGATTATAAATACACAGCTATTATCAATGATTCTGTACAAAATGTGTTATTATCTAGATTATTAAACTAGCAGCTTAGATGCAACCATTATGAAATGATTGTACAGAAGGAATATAGGAGAATTGGGGCCTAATTAGACAGGGTACGGGAAAGCTGATGGGAAGTCAAGGCTTACAAATGAATCTAGGGTAGGTGTTTGAATTCAGAGTGACGGTTCATTCTTGACCCTGTTCTTGACCATAAGAGTATATAATGAAGACCACATTTTTAAACCCACATAAGATGCACATCTATCACTTTGCATACTTATAGTAGGTATATTTCACATATTTCTGAAAAATTGTGTGCAAATAATTCTTTTTGGAAAGTCAAATTATGCTTTAAATGTACCAGGGAGATAATGTGTAGATAATTGCTTTGAAAAATTTTGAAGCACAAAAATATCAGTTATTAATGATGTATCTGCACCATAATCTGTGACCATAACTCTAACTTGATGTTAAAAACTCAATATGTAAAATTACAATGACAATAAAATAAATACTGATTATCTCTTTTTAAAAAATGAAGAACTCTCATGTAAAATAAATGCTTTTCCTCACGTTTTGTGTTTTTTATGTGTGTGCTGTAGAAAATGAATCCAGCTGCTGCATCCTGGATAAGCTGGCCCAGAAACCAGTTTGTTCCAGCAGCCCATACCTGACTTCACTTATGAGCCTGTGGAGAGCAGGAACAAAAGCATAGATGCACAATAAAGGAAGTGGAAACAGATATACAATTTGGTGGCTGATTGTACACAGAAGAAAAAGACCTCAGGCTTCAGGAACCAACCAAAGAGCAGCCTGGGTGACTAAGAGATGTTACTGCCATCGCCAAAAACCTGGATATTTTGGAGTGAAACCAGGCTGGGGAGGACGGTGGAGCATAATAGAGTCGCTTTCCTTGGAAGAGCTTGGGTGCTCAAATCACTGAAAATCCGCATCAACCTTATCCATTCTTCTTGTGCAGGTTTAGCTGGTGTGAATAGGTTTCCAAGAAACTGGTCATCCCACAGGCCCTGATGAAAATGAGTTCCTATATCCAGAAAGATAGAAGCAGGGCTGGAGACCACAGCTGGCCTGATTCTCAACTATGTGCAATACAGGGGGATCAGTTTTAGCACAAGTCAGGGCCTCTAACCTGAGTCCAAACAGCTATCCACAGGGAGCTGGGGCTCATGCCCCAAGCTGAGCCACCCCTCTTTAGTCCTCAGCAGTGGACCAGGATCAGCCAAAGCTCCTCACAGCACGCTAACACACTCTATAGCACCCAATTTTGCTACTAGAAATGACTAGAGAGGAGAAAAAGAACCAGAATGAATCATTATGTTAATAGCTCTCCAATTCAAAATAAAACATTCTCTGAAAGTTTTAGCAAATCATTATTGAAAATTCAGAGTAAAGGTTATCATCAGGTTAGACCCTGAAATACACACAGCTATGGGAGACACATCCCAATTCATCACTGAAGGACAATGGACACTCCTACGGATTCTGGTAGAAAATTGAGGTCTATATTAGCAAAAAAAATGTAAAGCCATATTGGAACACTTAAAGATATGAGAAAAGAAATTGCATTTGAACTACTGTTTTGAGAGATGGAGTATTCTCTGCCATTGACATTGTGCTCTCAAAAGGATCAGTGTTCGACCTGAAGGTGTTTCTAAGAGACAGAAAAATCACATGTTCACATGGCCACTCTAAACGTGGATCCTCCATCGTTGCTTCCCAAACCCCTCTATACACTCAAGCCTAAAATTCCTCTAAGAACACGAATGTGGGAAGGCTTGGAAGCTCAGTGAGAAGCCGACAATGTGGCTGATGGCCGTGCCACCTCTTCCCATAGACTTATGTCACACGTGTGTAGCTGTCACTGCAGCATTAGTCATATATTTTTCAGAGGAATGACACACACCAGAAGTACTAGATCACTTACATGTTAATTGCAATTACACAGCAAAACATAGTGTGCTGCCAAAATATTCACAGGATAATTGCCCTGTGATGACAAGATAATTCTTCCTATTCTTCCAAAACAGAAGGTAGTTGCCCCATCTAATTACTTTACAATCTTCCAGGCAAGAAATTTTCACTCGGCCCCAGCCAAGCTGGTACCTCTCCATGCACAGCCTCTCTCTGAGAAGCCTTCGTCAGCTCAGGGGATGTGTGCGGGTCATGCAAGGATCCCATCTGGGCTTCTCCACCTCTGTGCCACTCACTTGACTTGCAGAGCCAGAGGCTTGTGTGTGTGTGTGTGTGTGTGTGTGTGTGTGTGTGTGTGTGTGTGTGTTTGGGGGGGTCAGTAGGGGTGGGTGCCAGCGTCTGCATTTTTTGTAGAATATTTAGCACCATCCTCGGTCTCTACCCACTAGATGATAACACCCACCACACTCAGCTGTGACAACCAAAAATGTTTCCCCGACACTGTCAAATGTGCCCTTAGGGCTTACCACTGGGAACCACATTCTACACATTTGCCCAGTTGGTGAGGAAGTAGGTGTTGTACATAGTGATTGATCCAGGGCACAGCTCAGAAGTAGAAAGCCCGGATACTGGACACCCTCTCCTCCTCAGTCCTCCTCTTCCCGCCTCACCATGCGCCCAGCCAGCCTGCCCTCTTCTCACCTGTCTTAACTCTAAAAAGCCACGCAGGCTTCCCCACTCCAAAGAGCCCCAGCTGCTAAACAACGCTGCTGCCGTCCTTGCTTCCCATAAGGCCCCTCCCACCACCGGGCCAGGCACAGAGGCCCCGTCAAGGCTGTTTCAGCAGCGATGCCCATCTCAGGTCAAAATGAGGGGAGAAAGCACTCTGATCCAAAAATAAGGCATAAATCAATAACAACCTTCATTCTCACAGTGGTATCTGATGAGATTTTAGGTAGTGTACACCAATGAACAAGGAAATAGTGTGAGATCAGAAAGCCCCCAGTATTCCCTGCATAAGGCTAGCCCTGCTGAGCCCTTTCCAGCCCTCCAGGGGGCTGGCAATGCTTCAGAGTCCAGGACAGTCCAGTCCTGAATAAAGGGCGCAGATGGTGTTGATTCGCAAATCTGAATTGACTTGGTTTAACCTGTCTCTGATTATTTCAAACAATAAATTGGGAAACTTCCAGAAGATTCTCAGTACATCATTACCATGTGCTTTAAGATCCAGTCACCAAGTGGTGATGTGATTACCTTAGAATAGAGGATGGCAAACATTGTATGTAAATGGCCAAAGGCTTAATATTTTAGGTATTGTGGGTCACATAATAACTATTTCATTATGCCATTTTAGCATGCCACAGACAATATGCAAATTAATGAGTGTGGTTGTGTTCCAATAAAACTTTATTGACAAAAGCAGGCGAGGGGCCGGATTTAATTAGGGCCATAGTTTGCCTATCCCTATCTAAGAGGATTTCCACTTGCTTCTGCTTCCAACTATGACTGAGCTTGAATTATGAGCCAGGCGTTGGGAAGCACACTGGGAATACAGGATGAGTAACACACTGGCCCACCTCCTAAGGGGCCAGCCTAATGGGGGTGATGGGTAAACAGCAGATCCAGAAGAACAGATACGGCAGAAACCCAGAGGTATGATGGACCGCGCCCCCCGCCCACTACCCCCAGGTGAGGGTTGGTCTGAATAAAGCCCTCACCAGAGGCTCCAGGTGCCCTAAAGTTGTCTATCCACCTGGATAGAGGCTTCATTTCTGCAGAAACTACCCATATACCTCAACACACTTGAGGTAGCCCACTCTGTGTCCCTGGCAGCTGGGGCTTCCCACCATGGCCAGGACCCAGAGGGCATCCTCTTTCTTCTGAGGCTCCTGTGCTAATAGTAAAAAGAGAGAGAGAGAGACTACAGTTCTGAAATGCCCCATCTCCAATAACTTTTACCCTGTGCTTCTATCTCTGCCCCTGCCCCAAGCCCACCAAAGTGAAAGACAGGGATTTAGCTGGCCACGGTCCACTCTCTGCCTACTTTGTGGCTTAACTCAGAGGCATCCTTCAAGTTCCACCAAATCACATTCATGTACTGTCTTCTTTGCTGTAATTTATGGACACAATTGGAGCACTTCTGAGCTCCAATTAAGATGGTGAATGTATCTTGTTTTATAATATATAGCAAGACTTCACCACTGGCTGACTTTCCAAATACAAAGATTGGACTACATTTTAATTCTCACTTCATGGTGATAGCTTCGTGTCAGAGTTATGAGTGAGAGAATATAGGATGCTATTGATTTCCTCTTTTCTAACCACAAAGGCAATTGCATTAGAAGTGGAAAGTTCATAAAAAGGAAAATGAAGGCGCCCACTCCTGGAGTATTATGAGAAATAGTGCACTGACTCCACAGTTCAGATGCTGTCTTTGATCATTAAAACATACATGTACCTCTGATTTCTAAAATTCCACCCATCACAACATTATCCAAGGGCTCACATGAAGAAAATTAGCACATTAATTTTCATAGCAAAAACATTAGTGAAGGACAGCAATTACCAGCTTAAATTGGTTCAAGATCAACAGCAGTGACATAAAGCCACTGCACGACAGGCTTCCTGGAGAAGTCACAAATCTCCAAATAGAGAAAAGTGCCATAAGTTGAAATTAGAGGAAGCTGAAGGCCTTTGGCCTATCCAACTCTGAAGCCCGAGTCTGCTGCACAGATCCTGCAGGCCTTCCCTTTGTGAAAAGAAGCCGAGAGACAGGATCTGTGCCTGGGCCCCCAGGGCAAAGAGTAGAGCACAAAGCTGAGATCATGACCAACCTCTGTCATAGTCACTCTGCTGTTGAAATGACTGGCTTTACCAGCAGCATTGCCAAATCAGAAGTCACGGCTGGGGTTTATGTAGCTATGCCTGGCGCACGCATGCATCAGAGCCCTAGTCTCTGCTATGGCAGAGGCTGAAGCCACCATCTGTCCACCATCCCTCTCTCACCAGCCTGCCCTACCTCCAAAAGAGGAGTAGCCTTTGGTAGCGTCAGCGCTTTTACAGAGGTCAGTGCTCCCTGTGAGCAGGATGGGGCTCAGCACAGTGGCTCTCAGATGGTAAATTCTCCTCAAGTGTATTAGTTTCTTGTTGCTGCTGTAACAAATGATCACAAATGCAGTGGGTAACGATCCCCCTCTGGCTCTGCACACACATTTACTCTCCCAGTGCTGCAGCAGCCGGGAGTCTGAAATGAATCTTGCAGGACTAAAACTAAGGTCTAAACAGGGCTGTGTTCCTTCTGGACTCCACAGGGAGCATTTCCTTGGCTTTTCCAGATTCTAGAATCCACCCAAATTCCCTGGCTGGGAGCTACTCCCTCCATTTTCAGTGTGTGTCACTCCATCTCTCTTTCTGACACTTGCCACATCTTCTTTTCCGACTAACCTCCTACTTTCTTCCTATAAGGACTTTTGCAATTATTGTGATCCCACCCGGATAATTGAAGACCACCCTCCCATCTCAAAATCATTAACTTAGTCACTCCTGCAAAGTCCTTTTTGCTGTGTAACATAGCATATTTACAAGTTCTGAGGATTAAAACGTGGATATCTTGGGGGGAGGGATGGTCATTGTTCCTTCTACCACAAACACATGAAAAGGCAAAATCCAGAATGAAGCACTGCCTGTCAAAGGCAGGGGACAGGGCACTTAGGAATGGAAGCTAATTCAAAGGCCTGTTGGCTGAAAGATGTGAATGAAGAGGTAAGAAAAAGGAGAAGAGATGCCCGGGCGTGGTGACTCACACCTGTAATCCCAGCACTTTGGGAGGCTGAGGTAGGAGGATCACCTGAGGTCAGGAGTTCAAGACCAGCCTGGCCAACATGGTGAAACCCGTCTCTACTATAAATACAAAAATTAGCCTAGTGTAGTGGCAGGTGCCTTTAACCCCAGCTACTCAGGAGGCTGAGGCAGGATAATTGCTTGAACCCGGGAAGCGGAGGTTGCAGTGAGCTGACATCACGTCATTGCACTCCAGCCTGGGGGACAAGCGCGAGACTTTGTCTCAAGGAAAAAAAAAAAAAAGAAAGAAAAGAAAAAGGAGAAGAAAGGTAGAGATTGCCGAACTTGGAGACAGAGTGCACTTGAAACCGCAGCACTGACTTGGAGTCGGCAGGCGTGGGGTGCAAGCTGGCCTGGCGCCGCCCTTTTCTGTGACTCTATGCATGCCCATGCCTTTCTGAGCTTTCTTCTACTGTTTCACAACCTTCACTGCCTCCCTCTCCGACTCCACACCCATGAACTTGGCCGTCCTTCCTGGTCAAGCTGGTCCTGTCGACCCCTCTCTGGGGCTCTGTGTCCCTCCTCTCACCTGTGCCTCACAAGCCATCTCCTCATTCTTCTCCTCAGTCCTTCTTCTCCAGGGAATCACTCCTTTAACTACAAACATGCTGGCATCTCCCTTCTTAAAAAGAAATCTCCCTTGGCCTTGTGCTCACCTCCACCCAGCTTATTTCTCTGCTCCTATTTATAGTAAAACTCCCCAAAATAGTGGTCTGTGTTGCCGTCTCTGACTCTTCAGCTCCTCCGACCCATGGTCTATTGAGCCTACCTTGTGTGTGTTTCGGTCCCAAACACTCCTCTGGAATATTGTCAGGAATGACAGTGACTGCCTTGCCTAGCCTGGGGCAGTCCTCCCAACTTCCTTGACTGCTCGGTGCCTTGGACATAGTTAACCACCCCTCCCTTTTCAGTATTTCCTTCCTTGCCTCCCTTGACATTGGGTTCCCCAATCTTTTCCTGGCCCCCCGTCTACATCTTCTCAGTCTCATTTGCCAAGTCCCACTCTTCCTTCCTTTGCCAGGTTGTCAACCCGAGTCACCTCTGGCTCAGTCCTCAGATCTCTCCTCTTCCTACTCCTGTTCTCTTGGTGAGTTTACACAGTCTCACCACCCTAAATACCTCCTGCAAGCTAAAAGTGCCCTAATCTCTATTACCAGCTGTATTAATCTATTATCATGCTGCTAATAAAGATATACCCGAGTCTGGGTGATTTATAAAGAAAAGGAGGCTTAATGGGCTCACAGTTCCACATGGCTCGGGAGGCCTCACAATCATGGCAGAAGGCAAAGGAGGAGCAAAGCATGTCTTACATGGTGGCAGGCAAGAGAACACGTGCAGAGGGAAATGCCCTTTACAAAACCATCAGATCTCATGAGACTTATTCACTATCACAAGAACATGGGAAAAACTCACCCCATGATTCAGTGACCTCCCACCAGGTCCTTCCCATGACACATGGGGATTGTGGGAGCTACTATTCAAAATGAAATTTGGGTGGAGACACAGCCAGATCATATCAGCACCTCAAGTGCCCTTTGCATCTCAAGACTCCTGTATCCGGCTCCTACCTAGTGTCTCCACATGGATACCAGACACACATCTCAGACACAGTGGCCCCAAAGATGAGCCTTGGTTCATCACCTCCAGCCCTGCTACTCCCAAGGTCATCCCTACTCCAGCAAATCCGATTTTCTGACTGCTCAAGCCCAAATCCTAGGGATCATCATTACCTCCTCACCCTGTACCTGCAGCTCATGGGGAAGCCCACTGGTTCTATATTCAAACACTGTTCAGAGGCTACTTTGCACTCTGTGCAGCCTCCACCAAAAATCCCTAAGCCTACACCAGCCTCATCCTTCACCTCGAATATTCTAGACAAGTGGTCCCCTTATCTGTAGTTTTACCTTCCATACCTTCAGTGACCAACAGTCGACTGTGGTCTGAAAATATTACATGGATATCCCAGAAATAAACAATCCATTAAGTTTTAAACCATGTGTCCTTCTGAGTAGCCTGATGAAATCTTTCGTCATCTCACTCTATCCTGCCCGGGATGTGAACTCTCCCTTTGTCCAGCGTCCCCACGCTGTTTGCACTGTGCACCTGTTTGTCACTTAGTAGCTATCTCAGTGATCAGATGGAATGTTGGGGTATCACAGTGCTTGTGTCCAAATCACCCTGATCTTACTTTTATTACAGTCTGTTGTTATAGGTGTTTTGTTTTATTATTAGTTATTGTTAATCTTTTACCATGCCTAATTTTTAAGTTAAGGTTTATCATAGGTATCTATAGGACAAGCCATAGTCTATACAGGGTTCAGTACTATCTGTGGCATCAGACATCTACCGGGGATCTTGCAAGCCCTCCCCTGGGGTAAGAGGGGCTACTGTAGACTGTTCACCGCCTTCCCTTCTTGCCCCATCCATGTTCTGCTTTCACCACAACAGCCAGAGAGTAATACTTTCCTTTTAAAACACAAAATTAGATCTCACCTTTCCCTCACCCAAAATCTTCCCATGACTTCCTATCTCATGCAGAAAAAACAATAGTTCATCCACCAGTTCCCTGTGATGCTCCTGTGGCTCCAGTGCAGCCTCCCCGGCCTCATTCCCAGAGGCTCCCATCCAGCCTCACTGTTCCTGGAACAGCAGCCTCTGTGCTGTGCATTTGCTGAGCCCACTGCGGAGACCCTAGATTCTTCAGACCTTCCCAAGGCTCAAGTCCTGACTTTAAAGAAGCATTCTCTGCTCAAATGCTCCTCCCTCCCTCCCTCCTTCCTCCTTCCTTCCTTCCTTTCTTTCTCTTTCTTTTCTCTTTCCTTCTTTCTTTCTTTCTCTTTCTTTTCTTTCCTTCCTTCCTTCTCTTTCTTTCTTTCTTTCCTTCTTTCTTCTTCATTCTTTCTTTCTTTCTTTCAAAAACAGACTCTCACTCTGTCACCAGGCTCAAGTGCAGTGGTGTGATCTCCACTCACCACAACCTCTGCCTCATGGGTTCAGGTGATTCTCCTGCCTCAGCCTCCCAGGTAGCTGGGATTACAGGTGTGTACCACCATGCCCAGCTAATTTTTGTATTTTTAGTAGAGACGGGGTTCCTTCATGTTGGCCAGGATGGTCTCAATCTCTTGACCTTGTGATCTGCCCACTCAGCCTCTTTCTTGAGAGGCCCTCCCTGGCCCCCACAGCCAGCATGGTTCCTTGTTTCCCCGAGCCCTTTTCCCTGTCCTTTTGCAGAATGGAGAACACATTGTCGCATGCAATCAGTGTGCACGTTTATTTGGGATTTGTTAATTTCCCGTGTTCCTACTGGAATGTAAGTACCATGAGGATGGGAATTTCACGGGTCTCTCTCTCTGTTGCATTTCCAGGACCTAGAATAACACCCAGTGCAGAGGAGGTGCTCTGTGTGTAGAATGTAGACTGTCTGGAGAATGCGAGTGAATGTGTTTTCATAGCATGACTGTTCACACCACCATGGTGCGCTCTTGCTGTAATCTAATTGTCTGTCACTCCAGTTGCCTCCCACACAGGGCTGTAAGGTCTTCAAGGGTGGTGGGGGCTGTTACCTTCTTTGCCCCAGTGCCTAGGTATTCGTATGTCTTGGGTGTTTGGAAAGATGAATAGAGAATGGACTGATGAGATTAGATGAGTCAGAATTATGCCCAAGGTTGGCCTTGGCCCCACAGTTCGACAGGTAAATTGGTTTGCTTTTAATTCACCAGTCATCTCAATGGGCCATATAAATGCCATCCCAGCTGTTTATACAGACAAGAACAATTAAAATGATATTTTTTTTTTAAAAAAAAAAAGCTATGATCTGACACTTTCCACTTTCCTCTGGGTTGTAATTAGCATTGGGGTAGCTTCCACTTTTCAAAGCCTTTTATTGCAATCTAGCCCCATCTGCCCCACCTGTGCCTTAAACAATCAGAGGGAGTATCCCTGGGATGCTCTCCAAATGCCACCCTCGCCTTCCCAGCAGAAAAGGCAAATCTAGCAAATTGCCTCCTAAAGCTAATTCCAACATAATGAAGTGTAAATACAAATGTATCCATTTTCTTCCGGCTTCTCTTCTTGATTTCTATCAGACTTCAAGAGATTCTTTAAAGATCCTGACCAGCATTCATTGGTGTGGATCATTTAACTACTGTTGTATTTTTTTTTTTAATTTCCCAAAAGGTATCTTGATAATTTGAGGCTGCCCAATAAAATTTTGACAATCTTACCTATCTTTGCTCTAAAATAATAATAATAATAATGAAACCAGAGTTGTTATTTGAAGAAAGGTAAGAGGAGAAATGAAGACATCACTTAAAATACAGATATTTTAAAGTATGGCTGGGAACGCTAGCATCCAAACCATTTGTATTGGAATTATAGTACGTTCCACTTAAAGAAGTGAGACAAGTTAATTGCATAGTTACCATGAAATAAACTACTTGGTAATTACACAGAAAGTCCTTTAGAAACCGTAGTAATTACACTGAACTAAAGCCTTCTAAAATAGACGAAGAGTTACCAAGTTCACACACAATGGAAACGTGTTGAACCTGTGTGCCGACAGCTTGATGTGAACGGAGCATGGCCAATGACTTTTGATGCCCACTTTCGCAGATAATGATTTTTAAATACAGATGTATTTCTAGAAATGGTCCCTAGTACAATATTTCCTTTCAACAAATGTGAGGAAAAGCTCAGTTACCCACTGCTAGGCAGCAGGAAAGTTGACAGTAATTTCCCGTCTGAAGGAGGTGACAGTCTTAAAAGGGAAATATTAACAGTCTCGATTTTAGAAAGGAGCTCTTGGTTGCTAGCTCACATTTACATACTGTATGCCGAATCTGAAAGGAAGCTATGTCAGAATAGAAATGGCTCTGCAGAGACGTGAATGGTACAGTATACTTTGCATAGAACAAGCAATTTTCTTGGGAATTAAAAGGCCTGTTATGCCGTCAGTGCCCAAAAGGCTCAAAACAGTCACCTTTTGTCATTTAGTTTTACATAACCCAAATCATTCAGCTGGCACACGAAAAGGGGAGGTGGGTAAAATTCATGGGTGATGGAGATTGTCATGCCTTAAGAACCTTGGTAGACTGCAAAGGTCTGGGAAATAGCCTGTAGGAATCCTGGGCTCTTAGTATGTGGTGGTGTTCAGAGGCGACTTACTGTCAGGAGTGATTTTATCCAAAATGTGGAAGTCTTTCTCCTGGTGTCCTTAGGTCATGGGCGTTAAGGTTCCGGAAGCAGCAAGTCCAGGGTTTCTAATCGTTTCTCGGCACAGAGCTCAGCCTCCTGCCGCGCTCCCCAGTGCGAGACGGGGTTCACAAGGCCTGTCTACAAATGGCCTTGCTGCTCCTGCTCTGTTTCTTACAGGGTCTCCACCTTGGCCGCAGCCCAGGCTCCAGACGACATCAGGACTACATTCCAAATCGGCCTCCAAGGCTGTTGTGAATTTAATTTCACAGACATTGTTCTGCTAAGCTGATGCCAGGACAGACGATGGGCATGAGAGCAAGAAATGAGATTAGTGATGAGCAAAACCAGACGAAGGGGAAAGGGAGATTTCTAATTGCACATCATTTAAACCTCATTTGCGTTCCACTCTGACGCAGCCAGACCAACTGCAAACCCACAGAGACGTGTTTAGTCCAAACATAATTCTGTTAAACCCTGACCCAAGTCCCCGCTCTCTGGTACACAGAGAACTGGGAAATAGGCTGTGGGAATCTGGGACCGTTAGCATGTGGTGGTGTTTGGTGGGGACTTGCTAACTGTTAGGAGTGATCTCATCCAAAAGGTAAAAGTCTCTCTCCCGGTGTCCTTAAGTCATGGGGACTAAGGTTTTGGAAGAAGCAAGTCCAGGGTTTCTAATGGTCCCTAGAGTTTCTCGGTACAGAAGCATCTGGAATGCTAGTCATTGTGTCTAGACACAAAGTGTCATTGTGTCTAGAGGGCTGTGGGCATCTCTGCTAAGAGATGCAATCATTAAAGGCATTAACTGTCTTCCACTTCATGTTTCTAGTTTAATAAACCTTTGTTGACTGAATAAATGAGTGCCTGGGTCTGAGCAGAGATCTACTAGAAGTCACCACAGAATGTCACAGCCTGGAGCAGAAAGACTGCATGATCTCAACTAAGCCTGGTGGCTCATGCCTGTAATCACAGCACTTTGGGAGGCTGAGGTGGGCAGATCACCTGAGGTCAGGAGTTCAAGACCAGGCTGGCCAACATGGTGAAACCCTGTCTGTACTAAAAATACACAAATTAGCCAGGCATGGTGGCATGCATAGTCCCAGCTAATCAGGAGGCTAAGGCAGGAGGGTCTCTTGAGCCTGGGAGGTGGAGGTTGTAGTGAGCCGAGATTGCACCAGTGCACTCCAGCCTGGGTGACAGAGTGAGACCGTCTCGAAAAAAAACGAAGGAAGACTGTGTGATCTATTAAGAGAAGAACAGCTGCAAGTTGTCTTGCTTCTAAATGTATGACAATCGAAAAAGGACAGAGTTGTTACGATTAGTTAGAATACTGAGATAAGGAGCGTTTTAGAGTTGTTGTAATCATGTGAAGTCATGCAGTGACTAGTGGCGATGAGAATTCAGCATTCCAGATGCTTCTTTCCAAACGTCTCTCCACCACACCTACAATCACTCCACCTCAACATGCCACGTGTCTAAAGTCTATGGAGTCATCATCCTTAGAAAGACGCGTGGTTCTGCTTGTGTCTAGGATAGACTGACACTCACGTGACTTTCCTATTATTGTTCTAGAGTGGTTGCTAGTTAAAATGATTCCCATGAAACTTCTCAAAACAGACTTCCAGGAAAACACATTATACCAACCAGGTTCTTGAGTATGAATGTAAATGAATACACTCCCTATTCCAGGAACACAAGTGGCAGACTGTAGCACTAACACAGCCAGGGTTTTGCACCAAGACAGCCACAGAGAAGACAGACGATTGGATGACTGGAGTTTCTCCCAGAGTCATCTCTGACTTTGTCTGGGCTGCACTTGTTTTAGTCTGTCTGCCATGAGCCTATGTGTAAGCCTTGGCCTCTCACATCCACACAGGCCAGATCTGTGCCCAGACAGCAAGAGGCAATCCATTGACTGAAGCCTGGACCAGAGGCTGGACCAGAGGCTAACTGTGTCTCAGTAGGATCTGTTACCCCCTGTGCATCCAACCAGGTCCCAAAAGAAGGCAGTCTTCTCACTCAAACCTAGAAAGGGCCAAGCATGTGGACTCTACTTGATGCATTGAAATGTTAAATGTATTTTAAACAACTACTCTCAGTATGCTACTTAATTCCCAAGAAGCTCTTCAGTACAATCGATTTTGTAAGTCTACACAGCCCTGGGGGGTGCCCCGACACCCCATTTAGAAGGGGCAGGGTGGCTGATGGGGGATGCAGGGGTCTTGGCCACACCTGTGCCTTTGTCTTGTCTTTGGAAAAATGGAGATGATGGCAGAGCTTCCCTCTCAGGCTTGGTGCAAGGACTAATGAGAGAAAATATGTAGCAGGCGGAGAAATGAGAGCCCAACCAGTGCTGCCTCTTATCACAATGAATTGCAGCTGAGAAATCTGAGCTCCAGGGAGAGGCTGAAAATGCAGCAGGTGGATCACAGGGCTAAGAAGAAGACGCCTGCCTTCCAAACCTCAGGGCTGTGGGGAAGCCCTAGCAGTTATCAAAATAACTCAGATCCCTGCTCAGAAGGGAGTTTTTCCCTTTTGCCCCTGGAGGAATAAGCAGATTTTAGGTGATAATGACTCATTTTTATAAAGAGAATCACATTTTGGGAAGCAAACCCCGGGACATTATGCAAATATGCACACACATACATACACACATACAACACATACACACATGTGTACACAGGTACATCTTACATGTTTATATTTTCTAATGTAAGGGAAATATCAGCTGTAGAGAATTTGAAAAATATTAAAATGTATGACAATAATTAGAAGTGACTCAGAATCACATAATCTCAACACCGGGGAAATTCGTAGTGGACATTCTAGGACACAGCATTCGGGTCTGGGAGTTTTCCCCTAAACACATGGATATTTGGGGACAATAACTCTTTCCATACATCTTTGCATAATGTCCTTCTTTTGTCGATGTACCACTTCAAGAATTTACTAGGTTTTACAAGACAAAATTTTGAAGCCAGAGAAAATCTTCCCATGCTACCATATAGGTTTTTTCCTTTTAGGGGTTTTGCAGTCTGAAACACAGAACTCACCATTCAGAGCCCCGAGTGCATGGAGTCAGTCCCCCTCAGCCACGTTGAAATTTTAACACCAGAGACATGGACATATGATGCCTCTTCCCCAGGACCAAGGACTCTGAGCGATCTTGATGGTGAAGAGGTTACTGAATTCTTCAAATGGTCACTGCATGCAATCAGGTCCACAGGGATTCAGGATGGGCGGGCATCCCATCTGTGCCCAGTCTGGGGGTGGTGGGGCCAAGCTGGTTATCTGAAAGCATCAGTCTTGATGGCAGGAGGCTCAGTGTCCCCACAGAGCCACAGTCCCTGGTTCGGGCTCTCCAGGAGGCAGGCTCCATCTTTCCTGTGCCTGCCCAGAACTCTCTGCTCCTGTGTCACCCGACATTCTGTTGCTTGGTAACTAGAGCACCTAATTATTCTACTAGGAGGTTAAAGAAATGCCAGCAACCCCATTACATAGACCCAAGAAAGTCAGACATAAGGCATTCATTTGCATAAGAGAACTTTATTTTTTAGCTGGAGATAAGAGAGAAAGAGACTGCCAAGTTCAATGTATTTTTGCTAATATCAAAGCAAGATGACCTGGAAAATAAAGTGCAGCGCAAAAAAAAAGGTGATAAAAAGCAAGCTAGAAGAGGTTTTTTGTGGTTGTTTTTAGGTTTTTGCTTTTAATTCCTGAAATTGTTCATAGACAGGAATAGTGAATGGTCAAGGAGAGAAAGTACTTTTTCATTGTTGAGGAGAGAAAATGCTTTTTAAAAATCTGTTAGATAATGAGTTATTTTCTAGTAAAGGTTTCCTAAGGATCATGGGGCTTTTTTTGGGTTAGATTTCGGTTTTTGTCATTTTTGTTTTTAAGTGGAATTTTCTTTTTAACTTATTCTAGGTTACCGGGTTTAAAAATAATAGAATTTTTAAAATTTCTTTGTTGACAGTATCTGCCTGTTTTTATGTGACTCTCTGTGGCTATAATCGCCAGAGTTTCATTTCCTAAAGAATTCCTCCTTTCACTCTTGATTGTTTGCTAAAAATATTCTAGCTGCCTGTGGACAATGGGCGTGGCTACCGCCTAGCCAGCCTCCCTGCAAGCGGAGTGTTCTGCTCTGCATAGCTAGGTCCACGTCAGAAACGTGAGGACTGGGAGCCCTGATTTCTATGTCTTCTCTAAGTAATGTCATGAGTGACGGCAGCGGCCATGGAGAAACATTTAGCGTTCCCAGCCATACCGATCTCTAGGTAGATATGACTCGCTCCACACCATTCCAGAGACAAGAAATGCCCCCTCGTTTCCTGACTGTCTCTCAGTCAAATTTCACACCAACGTTGGCAGCACACCATGGGCCTCTGCCTGCCTTGGGTGGCACTGGATACCCCAGAATCGCCCATCCAGTTTAAAATACCCCAAGAATGCTGCCAACTGCTCCTTGGAACCAGAAGAGCTCTGAGGCATAGAACGAGGTGGGCTGGGGAAGAAGGCAGAAGGATTGTTCCTTGAGGATTCCTCTCACCGATGAAAATGGGCGAAAAACTTAAACCGCTCCGAATGCGCTGGGCTGCAGGGCTCCTCACGTCACCCGGCCCTCTTGCTCGCGCGTGCTGACCTGCGCGTGCTGAGCTGCGCGTGTTGACCTGCTCCGGGCCAGCGCTCCTCCGGGGTCAGCACGGCCGCGGGGAGCGGACAGCGGCGGCGCTGCCAGGGTCGGTCCGCTCGCGCCCTCTGCTGGCACTGAGGAGTCACGACCTAGTCGAACCGGCCACTTGGACGCGAGTTACTCGTGTTGCCGGCAGGGCCATTTCACCCAAACCTCCTGTTTATTTTGAAGGCTCATGATAGCCCAGAAATATCCTCTATGGCTGAAAGAATGCAGGAAATTATTAATTGGAAAGCACACGTGAAAAATAACATGCACAGGATGGTGGGGCTGCACCGTCAAAGGGAACGCCCTTACTGCCACGGAGCGTACACTTGAAAGGGGTGAAAGAGGTAAATTGTAGGGCCGGGCTTGGTGGCTCACGCCTGTAATCCCAACACTTTGGGAGGCTGAGGCAGACAGATCACTTAAGGCCAGGAGTTCGAGACCAGCCTGGTCACAAACCCCATCTCTACTAAAAATACAAAAATTAGCTGAGCCTGGTCGTGAGCACCTGTCATCCCAGCTACTAGGGAGGCTGGGGCAGGAGAATCACTTGAACCCAAGACGCAGAGGTTGCAGTGAGATGAGATTGCATCATTGTACTCCAGCCTGGGTGACAAATTGAGACTTTATCTCAAAAAAAAAAAAAGGCAAATTGTATGTTGTGTACATTTTACCACAATTTTATACACACACACACAAATACACACATACAAAGAAAATATGATGCCAATGAGGACATGTGGAAGGAAGAGCAATTGTGCTTACACAACTAATGTGCTGCTCTCAATCTACTTGAAGGCTTCGTCCTTGCCCTAGGCCACGGAGAAGTCACAGTTGGTGCCCAGGGCTGGTTCCTGGGTGGGGAGGGCCACGAGGCCCAGGAAAGGTATCCCAGAGCCTCAGAAGGGTCTGGGCAGACTGTGGTGGTCACACAGCAGAAGCCGCCCCCTTCCCCTCCTCACGTTATTCTCCACCTCCCTCCTCAGTCTCCCCAGAGTGTACAAAAGAGACTCATGGCAGCCCCAAAAACAGAGCTATAAAGGGCTTTAAAGAGCCATATATTTGCTAAATATGGTGGCTCATGCCTGTAATCCCAGCACTTTGGAAGGCCATGGTGGGAGGATCGCTTGATGCCAGGAGTTTGAAATTAGTCTGGACAACACAGTGAGGCTCTGTCTCTACAAAAAATTAAAATTAAAAAAAAAATTAGCCAGGCTTGTGGTGCACCTGGAATGCCAGCTGCTTGTGAGGTCAAGGCAGGGGAATTGCTTGAGCCTGGGAGTCTAAGGATGCAATGAGCCATGATCAGTGGTATCACTGCCCGACAGCAGAGGAGACACAGCCAGATTCTGTCTCAAGAAAAAGAAAAAGAAAGCCATGTATGTTCAGTCCCCTCCTTTCTGAAGTTAGTAGGGTGGGGAAGATTTGAAAGCAGAGAGGTGCCTGGAGCAAGCTGAGAGAAGGCGCACGGGGCAGCCATCCCCCCTCAGAGTCACCCAAATACACTCTCTCCAACAGGAAAACGCCAAAACTTGAGTCCAAAATCCAAACCAGAAAATAAAATGGACGCTGTGGTATAAATAGCAAAAGACAAGGCTCTCTCTCTGCCCTCCATCTGTGTCAAGCTCTCCGGAGGAAAAGGATGCTCACTGGGAGGAAAGGAAAATAGAGGGAGGGGTAGAAAGAGACAGTGCAATGAGGGAGGGAGTGGAAGAGGACAGGGCAGCCTGGAAGCCTCTGTGCAGCTTCCCACAGCAGACAGGTGCCTGTGCCTCAAAGGACGGTCGAGGCTAAGAGCCTGCTCTGCCCGGGTTCAGGCAGAAGGTGAACATATCCGTTCCAGATCCAGCAGGCAGGCCGGCAGGGAGTGCAGTGTGTGTGCACTGTGCAAGCCATTGGGGTTTTAAATATGTACTACCTATCAAAGGGAAAAAAGTAAACTACCAAACCATCTCTCAATGTATTCCTTTACTGCAGTCTGTATTTTAAACTCTAAATGTAAACATGTAGCCTCCAAATATGGTATTATTCTTTTATTAAGATAAAAGAGAAATTTTGTAAGAGCCTGGTAAATTGACATCTTGCACAGGAACTCATATTTGTTGTCTGTCAACACTACGGTCTGGAGCATTCATTAAAGTAAAACTAAAGACCCTAACGGGAGTCTCCGGGCCGTGTGGAAAGACGCACTCAGCAAGTGCTTCCAGAACACCCAGCAGAGTGCTGCAGGCTTGCAAACTGGGTCTCTAGCACCCGACAGAGATGACATGGCACCCCTGAGCTGTGGCACATGTCCACGCTGCTGAGACGGCCAGCCACGTTTGCTAAGACAGACCCCACCTCAAACATGCGTGGTCTCCACGTTCCACTTACGCCTGCCTCCCTCTAAAGCCACAGACCTTTTGCAAGCTTTATGGTACCAGCAAAGCCTCTCCTATAACAGCACGTCTGTGATCATATTTTCTGCGTGTGGTTTGGTAAGGTTTATGCCTTATAAATGAGCCTCACACTTCATTGATGAAACCTGTGTTTCTGAAGCACATTGAAGAGCTCTATTTTTATGGAGATGTTTTCATTCAGGAAATATCTATTGAGAACGTGTCAGGCCTAGGCATGGGATCAGTCATCTGTGCAAGGCTGCGAGAGCTGTTAGTGCAAACCAGACCTGAAAAAGAAAGATGCGTCTTCTTACTCTGTGATCCAGCCTCCTCTCAGTTCTCATTCCAGACTCTGGGGGTGGTTAACAATGATCGGCAGCTTCCCGCAGGTAACAAGGGAGCTGACGCCTGGGGAGCACCTCACAGAGCTTGACAAAATTTCACCAGCTAAATCCAATCTGTAGAGAGAGGTACATCAACATAAAGAGAGCATCAATGTAAAGCTCTTAGTACACTTTAATTTTTTTAATTAAGCTTTTAAAAATTTATATATTTATTTATTTATAAATATTTATTTTAAAATTTTAAATACTTAATAAATATTTATTTTAAAAATCACTAAAGCTTTCTAATGATTCCTCAGATGTATTTTGATATTCTATTTCAGTCTTTCGTTCATTCAACAAACCTTTTTTGAACACCTATGTGGCAGGTACTTTTCAGGTAAAGAACAAGATAGAGCCCCTGATCTCGCTGGGGACAGACAAGCAAATGTCTAGTGCAGTCATAAATATTTTGGAGAAAAATTAAAGGGGAAAACATTCTGGGTGAGGGAGTACATTAGTTTTTTTTTTTAAACGGCATTCCCAGGAAGACCTCCTTATAAGGTGACATTTGTGCAAAGATTTGAAGGAGTGTTTCTTTTAGTTCAGGAACATTTTCTAGATATGCATAATTTGCCAGCTCATATTGAGTGAGAGATATGGGAACACAATGATTGGGGGCGTAGAGGCCTGCCCCACGGAGCCCGCAGTGCCACGGGGACGAGGAATGGACAGCAGGCAGGTGCGGCCTGGCGTGAGTGGATGAGGGCTGCATTCCAGGTGCTGGCTGAACCCGCAGGCAGGCATCGAACCCAGAGCAGGTGAGCTCTAGATGCTGGGAATGCTACAGTGATGAAAACAAACAAAAATTCCTTGTTTCCAAGGAGGTCACATTCTACTGAATAGGAAATATCTGTATCTATATCTCTATCAATATGCACATATTCTTATCAATCTGTGTGTCTGTCACTGAGATCTATGTGTATCTGCGTCTATCCTTATCTATCTCTACACTATTTACATCTCTATTTAGCTGTATATCTACATCTCTTTATCCATAGTTATTTCTTTCTATGTATTTAAGTCTATTTATTTACTTATTTTGAGATGGAATCTCACTCTGTGGCCCAGGCTGGAGTGCAGTGCTGTGATCACAGCAACCTCCACCTCCCAGGTTCAAGCGATTCTCTTCCCTCAGTCTCCCGAGTAGCTGGGATTACAGGTGCCCACCACCATGACCAGTTAATTGTTGTATTTTTTTGTGGAGGCGACATTTTGCCATGTTGGCCAGGCTGGTCTTGAACTCCCGACCTTGGGTGATTCACCCACCTCAGCCTCCTAAAGTGCTAGGATTACAGATGGGAAACATCAGGCTTGACCTATATTTTTATCTATGTGTGCATAATATTGACATTTCTATGTCTATATCTATCTATGACAACCAGTATTCAAGAATTATAATGTATCAAGGGGAACGGGAATGTAACTGCTGGAACTTGTCCATACAGGCACATGGCTATTGATCAAAGCAGAACTGTGGACTACCAAAAAAAAAAAAAGTAAAAATGTAACAAGCTTCCAAAGGAAAGAAAGCATGTACTCAGGAACCCCTAGTAACATACAGCCAGTAGAGATGGAATGAAGAACACAGGAAATGTAAGGCTGTATTTGGAAAAAGCAAGACTCCCAGGTGGCCTCACGCATCAGCTGTTGAGCTAGGACTTCCTCACTTTCCTTGTACTGGAACCAGTTCCTTGTACTGGAACACAGAAGACCTGGAGCCAGATGCCAGTACGGGCCTCAGTGACACTAAGAAGAGGAATCATAGCCTTGGGCCCCTCTGTCCCACAGTAGGCACCAAACACAAAGATAACAACAAGTATTTATAAAAGACAACATGACTGTGGTGGCTACTTCCAGACCCAGGTACATTTTTGCTTAAAGCTCTGAATGAAAAATATTTTTTTAAAAAACTACGGTGGCCTCAATAGGACTAAAGTTTCCTGCAAAAGAATAAAACATTCTATTGTCCTCATGTAAAAAAAATAAAGCACAAAATGTTACTGTTTTGTGATTTAATGTCAGCTTATAATATCATTTGATTGAAAATTATGGAATTTGTTATTTTATCCAGAATCAGACACCTTATCAAATCAGTATTTGATGTGTCAATATTGGTTTCATTGTAAATACAATGGGTAAACATTCCTAATATTACCAAATTACACGAAACCCCATTTCTTCCTAAAATAGCACAAGGAGATTTTCTGCATCTCAGTCAGAGTTTAGCTGAGTGGGCCTCTAAGAAATGTTTGTTGAAAATGCAATGATTCAATTAGAAATTTCATCGCAATCTTTGAGACAAGTGTAAAGAGGCTGAGAAATTTTGAAGAAAGCAGGAAAATATAGAAACCATCTGGAAATCTTAAATAGACGACAGTAATTATTCAGCTGTTTAGAAACAAGTTCTAACAAGAAAACTTGAAGCTGGTCTCTCATTTTCTGCTAAAATAATTGCTTGTTTTGAAATCTTACAGTTTGGAGTTTTATAATCTCACTAACAGCCAACGTGCCTGCTCTCTCTGACAGATACCGTATGGCAAGTCATGGGTTCACATTTAGAGAACTTCAGGCTCCTTGTCCTCAACGTTCGACTCACCCCCAAACACTGTTGCTGAGTCCCTGTTTGTAATGGCTTGACTGATGTTAATTCCTTTCTGCTCTTCATTGACTGCTCTTCTTTCCTTCACTCAGCTTCCAGAGGCTGAAGTTTCTTCCCCTGTCTGCAGGCCAAGTCCCATCTGGAGTCCCAGAACCATCCGAGTTCCAGTACAAGGGAAGTGAGGAAGTCCCAGGTCAACAGCTGATGGGACTGGATCCCAAGTCAGTTTCTCTAGCATCTTCCCTGATGTCTGAACCAAAGTGAGCCCTCCTGAGTGTTGCTGACTCAACATGAATGCATAGCAAAGGTCCTCCCTTATTGTATTCCTAGAACCAATCCCAGCCTCAACCCAATTTCCTTGGAATCACAGTTCTTTGGACACTCCACGTGTGTCTGTGAATTGTAACACCATGGATCTTTCCCTGGGCACATTCCCCGCAACCTGTACCCAATCTTTCCTTGCATTCATGCTTTGTTCATGCTGAACAATGTACCTTCTGTTAAACTTTCCTACAACCACAGCACCCCTTTCTCAGGCATCCTGGGTTGAATGGCATCTCTGGCCTCAACTCTGTTCTGCCCTAGCCCCTTCCCTGGGAGTTGATATCTTGGCTCAGAGTCCTGGCACTGACATAACAACTCTTCTCATTTGTGTGCTAACCATAGTATTGATAGTGATGGGAGACAGACAAATTCCTAGGCAGAATGGGGCTGGTCCCCTGTGAAACCCAACCTTCAAGCCAAAAACAGCATGAAGCCTGAAAACTGGGCTGCCAGTTCTGAGTGAAGTGCATGACCCAGAGTGAAAACTTCCTTGATGCCTTTTAGCCATGTAAATGGTGCTTTTTCCAGGCCTGCCCATGGACCAACCAGCATGCACTCCACCTTCTGAATCCATAAAAACCCTGGACTGGAAACTACCCGCCACCTTCAGGTACAGACTACCGACTCCAGGTCCCCTCTCTACTGAGATGTCCTGTCACTCTAGAAAACTCTTCTCTGCCTTGCTCACTCTCCAGTTGTCTGTATAACCTCATTCTTCTTAGACATGGGACAAGAACCCAGGACCCTCCAAATGGTGGGTGCAAAAGGGGCAGTAACACTGTAGCCCTCCCACCCTCCACCGATACTAGGCGGCTACCCCATGGGATGGGGAGGCAGCCATGGTGGGGCCAGGCCAGGCCAGGAGCTGTGGGCTGCAGCAGGGTGGCAGGATCCAATGAGGTGGGACACTCCCCCCTTTGTGAAGCATGCAGATGATAGGAATGAATGAATTGTAACACAAACAAGCTGCAGCCCTTCTGGGGCCCAGACCTCAGGACTCCCTGAGCCAGAGCTGTGACCCACTGTGTCACCCCCTTGGGGCTCCACAGTGGCTGGTGTCTCTGAGATTTTAGGCACTACCATCTTCCCCTCATCTAGATGCTGGTGCCCAAGGTGGAAGCTGCTTGTGGTATGCCTGATCCAGCCACAGCCTCACATGGAGCCAGTGCTGTGCCAGCACCTGGAGCTGCCCACCCTCCCACAGCAGCTGGCATGCCTGGCTCACCTTCAGCAGGTGTGAGATCTGGGCCGGAGGCATGAACCTAATGTAGCCTGCTGGGGCCCAGTGGGAGGAGCAAGTCCAGCAGTGAGCCCTGAGCCCAGAAAAGCCTGGGCAGGAGCACCACCACTGTGGAAATTTCTAGCTGGTGAAGTGGCATGCAAAGGACCCCATGTCAGTATCATGACCTGGCATGCATGACCTATGCCTCCTTTTTCCTCAGAATTCTCTGGAAGGTCACCTGTTTGCCTCTGAGTGGAGTTTCTGCTTCCATGAACCACCAGTGAACCCTGGACTATGCTCACTCCTCAGCTCCCTTCTTCCTTCCTCTGGCCCATGCTGACCTCTTTCTGGTCTTTATTGCCCAGAAAGAAACCAATAGGCCAGGCACAGTGACTCATGTCTGTAATCATCCCAGCACGTTGGAAGACCTAGGTGGGCAGATCACGAGGTCAGGAGTTCGAGACCAGCCTGGCCAATGTGGTGAAACCCTGTCTCTACTAAAAATACAAAAATTAGCCAGGTATGGTGGCAGATGCCTGCAATCCCAGCTACTCAGGAGGCTGAGGTGGAGAATTGTTGGCACTCAGGAAATGGAGGTTTCAGTAAGCAAAGATCACGCCACTGCACTCCACCCTGGGTAACAGAGCAAGACTCCGTCTCAAAAAAAAAAAAAGGAAACCAATAATTTGTGGAAGGGCCAAAGAAAGTTTGCGAAGTACAAGGTCCTCTAGAGAGTTCCTTTAAAAATATCTTTTTTTTCCTTTTGAGAGGGAGTATTGCTCTGTCATCCAGGCTTTAGTGCAATGGCACTACCTTGGCTCACTGCAACTTCCACCTCCCGGGTTCAAGTGAGATTCTCCTACCTCAGCCTCCTGAGTAGCTGGGATTATAGGCACCCACCACCACGCCTGGCTAATTTTTGTGTTTTAGCAGAGACGAGGTTTCACTGTGTTGCTCAAGCTGGTCTTGAACTCCTGTCCTCAAATGATCTGCCCACCTCAGCCTCCTAAAGGAAAATATCCTTTTAGCAATACAAACTCTGGGTCCATCCCTGTGTTACTCTGCTCTGGCTGCTGTGACAAACGACCACGGCGCAGGGGGCTGACACAGCAGACGCTGGCTGTCTCAGTGCTCTGGAGGCTGGAGGTCCAAGATCGAGGGGTCGGCAGGTTGTTTCTCCTGAGCCCCCCGCCTAGGCTTGTCAATGGCCATCTTCTCCCTGGACCATCAGGACACACAGGGGCATCCCCCTGTGTCCTGATCTCTTCTTACAAGGATTCCAGTCAGATTGGGTTAAGGCCCAGTCTAATGGCTCAGTTTTACTCAGTTGCCTCTTAAAAGACTCTACCTCCAAATACAGTCACATCAGAGGTACTGGAGGTCAGGACTTCAACATATGACCAGGGAGGGGCAAGGACAATTCAGCCCCTAACAATCCCCAAGCAAAATGTAATTTAAAAAATAGTGTATTGTCTCTCTGAAGAGAGAGCCCCCTGGGCGTGTGCCTGAGTCATGCAAAGCTGTAGATTGAATGTAGCAACAACCATCTAGAGACTCCGTTTTACTTTCCAACACATTACACCTAGGAAAAAAAAAATTGTAAACGCATGTTTTGGAGAATTCAAATTTTGAATGAAATTCTACAATTCAAACACAAGACTTCAAAAAAGTCCATATTGGCCTCAGGTCATCTTAAGCTGGATTCTTCGTGGCACAAGTTCTTTGGTAAAACTACACCAAAGAAAAACTATGCTGGTGGAGGAGTTCAAAGAGTCTTGAGTCTTTCTCCAAAGACTACTCATTTCCAATGTCCTTGTTTCTTAATGCATGTTATTTTCATAAGCAAAACAAAGGTCCCAGAGGTCCCTGCGGTGTAAATGATGTGGAAGGCTTGCTGGGGTTGAAATGGGCTGAAATTTTTCTACTCAGGCAGAGTTCATGTCTTAAATCATAACCCCAGGGTGCAGTTAATTTATTTTAAGTGATGGGAGTTTTTTAAATGTGTTGAAGAGCTCCGTCTGAGAATGGGGTTCATGATGGAGCCAGAATCAGCTGACTCTGGCCAAGAGGGACACGTTTCTACAGGCATTTGTGATGGAAACTGACAGAAAGCCTCTCAGAAGAATGCATCCCCAATTAAATTTTGTTACGACCAAAACCCATGTTTAAAAAAAAAAAAAACTTAGCCTAAGAGGGAATGCATGATACTTTTATGGAAATGTTTAAGTAATTAGTAGATATTAGTAATATGAATAAATGGAAATTTATGCCATGATCCTTGTGTAAATTAGCATAATATAGGATCCCTAATATAGTAGATATACCAATTAACCAGTTTAGTATTGTAGCTATACCAATTATCCCTAAATTAATCTGTCTATTCAATGCAATCTTAATATTCCAGGTGATTGGTAAATGAATTCAACATAATAATTCTAAAATTACATATAAACAAAACCACAAGTGACTAAACTGATTGTGAAAATGAAGACTAAAGATAAGGCTCGGGGTGGACTTAACTTGATAAAACTATTGTAGTAAGAGCAATATGGACCCCTGAGACCGCGTCCTCCCCCCACGAGCACAGAGCCTTGCCCTCCCTGCTCCGCCACCATTCCACACCTGCTGCCAGCTCACCATGGATGATGATAGCTGACCGTGGATGATGATATCGCTGCACTCGTTGTCAACAATGGCTCTGGCATGTGCAAGGCCTGCATCACTGGTGAAGATGCTCCCCGCGCTGTCTCCCCCTCCATCGTGGGGCGCCGAGGCACCCAGGCATGATGGTGGGCATGGGTCAGAAGGACTCCTACGTGGGTGACAAGGCCCAGAGCAAGGGAGGCATCCTGATCCTGAAATACCCCATTGAGCACGGCATTGTCACCAACTGGGACGACGTGGAGAAGATCTGGCAACACACTTTCTACAATGAGCTGCCTGTGGCTCCTGAGGAGCACCCCATGCTGCTTACTGAGGCCCCCCTGAACCCCAAGGCCAACCACGAGAAGATGACCCAGATCATGTTTGAGACCTTCAACACCCCAGCCATGTACATGGCCATTCACACCGTGCTGTCTCTGTACACCTCTGGCCCTACCACTGGCATCATGATGGACGCCGGTGACAGGGTCACCCACACCGTGCCCATCTACGAGGGTTAGGCCCTCCCGTACACCAACCTGCGTCTGGACTTGGCTGCCCGGGACCTGACTGACTACCTCATGAAGATCCTCACCAAACACAGCTACAGCTTCACCACCACGGCCGAGCGGGAAATCATGCGTGACATCAAGGAGAAGCTGTGCTATGTCACCCTGGACTTCAGGCAGGAGATGGCCAAGGTGGCCTCCAGCTCCTCCCTAGAGAAGAGCTATGAGCTGCCCAGTCACCACTGGCAACGAGAGGTTCTGCTGCCTTGAGGCGCTCTTCCAGCCTTCCTTCCTGGGCATGGAATCTTGTTGCAGCCACGAAATTACCTTCAGCTCCATCATGAAATGTGATGTGGACATCCGCAAAGACTTGTACGCCAACACAGTGCTGTCTGGAGGTCCCACCATGTACCCCGACATCACCGACAGGATGCAGAAGGAGATCACCGCCCCGGCACCCAGCACGATGAAGATCAAGATCATTGCTCCTCCCAGTTGCAAGTACTCTGTGTGGATCGGAGTACTTGTTTTCGAGACAGTCTCACTCTGTCACTCAGGCTGGAGTCCAGTGGTGCGATCTCAGCTCATTGCAACCTCCACCTCCCGAGTTCAAGCAATTCTCTGCCTCAGCCTCCTAAGTAGCTGGGATTACAGGCGCCCGCCACTGCGCACAGATAATTTTTGTATTTTTAGTAGAGATGGGTTTTCACCATGTTGACCGGGCCGTTCTCTAACTCCAGACCTCATGATCCGCCTGCTCAGCCTCCCAAAGTGCCAGGATGACAGGTGTGAGCCACCGCGCCCGGCCTAGACATATTTCCTAATACTTTTACAGTACTTAGAGTTTCATATTTGGGATTGGTTCATGTTAATCCCACTTTCTACTCCTTAGGTTTCTACAAATAAATTAAGTGTGCTTTCATTAAACTTTAAAGAGCAATGTGGAACCTCCAGGATATTTTTCTAAAGAGACTGGTGAACTACAGTGAACTCTTCAACAATCCATGTCTTTTTTCCCTGTCATCTCATCAGCCAGAGATTCTCTTTCCCATGGTTCCCATAAGCAAGCAGTGTCCAGTCTCAGCAGACCTCACCACTCTCCCCACAAGGCATAGGCAGCTGCTGCCCCCATCGATCCTGGGTAACAGACAAGTCCAGGAATAAGAGATTCCGCTTCCAACCTGAGGCTTACATCCAAACGTTCACCAACAAAAGCAGGTGTCTCTCTAAAGAAGGCCTTATGAACCACCTCTTACACTATTGGCTAAGCTCAGATAAAGTTCAAGTCTCAGGGAATCAGAGACTTGTTGCTTAAAAACCACTATAAACAAAATAAGGCAAAAATGAGTTCTTCAAGTGGTCTCGGCCATCTCAACCTCCAAATCTGGCAGCAATAAATTTCTATTGTTTATACATTATCTAGTCTGTGGTAATTCTTTGTTTTTTTTTTTGTTTTTGTTTTTTTTTTGTGACAGAGTCTCACTCGGTCACCAAGCGCCAGGCTGGAGTGCAGTGGTGCGACCTCGGCTCACTGCAGCCTCCACCTCCTGGGTTCAAGCAATTCTCCTGCCTCAGCCTCCCGAGTAGCTGGGACTACAGGCGCACGCCATCACGCCCAGCTAATTTTTTCGTATTTTTAGTAGAGACGGGGTTTCACCATGTGGCAATTTTTTTTTGAGATGGAGTCTCGCTCTGTTGCCCAGGCTGGAGTCCAGTGGTGCAATCTCGACTCACTGCAACCTTTGCCTCCCAGGTTCAAGCAATTCTCCTGCCTCAGCCTCCCGAGTAGCTGGGATTATAGGCATGCACCACAATTCCCAGCTAAATTTCATATTTTTTGGTAGAGATGGAGCTTTGCCATGTTGGCCAGGCTGGTCTCGAGTTCCTGACTTCAAGTGATCCGCCCACCTCAGCCTTCTAAAGTGCTAGGATTACAGTCACAAGCCACCATGCCTGGTCTGTGTTTTTTGTTTGTTTTTTTTGAGACAGACAGAGTCTCACTCTGTCACCAGGGCTGGAGTGCAGTGGTGTGATCTCAGCTCACTCCAACCTCTGCCTCCCGGGTTCAAGCAATTCTCCTGCCTCAGCCTCCTGAGTGGCTGGGATTACAGGCATGCGCCTGTAATTTGTATTTTTAGTAGAGACAGAGTTTCGCCACGTTGGCCAGGTTGGTCTCGAGTTCCTGACTTCAAGTGATCCACCCACCTCAGCCTTCTAAAGTGCTGGGATCACAGGCATGCACCACCATGCCGGCTAATTTGTATTTTTAGTAGAGACAGGCTTTCGCCATGTTGGCCAGGTTGGTCTCTAACTCCTGAGCTCAGGCAATCCACCCTCTCTGGCCTCCCAAAATGCTGAGATTACAGGTGTGTTATTTTACTCTGAACAGAGTAAGACAGATGGGAAACAAAGGTATGATCAGCATCCATGGAACTTTAATAAGAACAAAGAAGGAAAAACTGAAGTGACGTGACATAGAAGTTTTCTGAAATAGAACCTAACCTTCAAGAAGGAATTAAATGCTTATTAACATTTCAAAACATAGGTGCAATCATTTTAAGATACTGCCAGCCTAAACTGACACAGACAGCTGCTTATCAAATGTTGACACATCACAGAGCATTTTGTGCTTAGTAGTTTCTGTGCTTCATCACAGCTTTTATCCTGGCAGAAGCATCGTGAAACAAGGTACCTCCAATGTCCTCAGCCTAAAAAAACAGGGCTTGCGTCTGGCTCTGAAAACCTTCTAACCCCCATCAACCCACTTCATGTCCATTAGGACACACATGAAGTATGTGGACAAGACGTGGTTTCATACCACGTGAGACTCACGCTTGTGAAGGCAGAACCATTGTCTGTTCCAGTGCAACTGGATTATGACCATGCTGATTAGCTTAACCGATTTATGGACATAAAAATACAAGCAATCAGGAGTAGGGTAAATAGGAACCATTTGAATACTGAAAGGCAATAGGTCATATGTTTCTAAACTGTAAAGCATTGAAATGTAGAATGCCTGTGGGTTTGCCAGGAAGTTCCAGCCACAGTAGGAGGGAGCCAACCTCCACGGAGGCAGAGTCTCGGGAGCAGCTGGGAGATGCTTCCTGTGTGCGGGTGTGGCAAGAGAGAAGAGAGGTTAAATGGGAACATATGGCGGAAGATTAAACAACATCCCTCTAATCCCCAATTGTCTGGCTGCCCCTGCTATAATTACATGCCATCCAATTCAAAGGCCACCAGATGTTCAAGGCCTAAGCCAGGAATTACCCACTTGGCCACTATCTTGTGAATGAGGGCTTTGACTGGAAGGGTAAAGCTGCGTTTAAAGTGAACAAGATGGGAGCATTTTTAGATTTGTCCATGGTAAGTGAGAGAATGGTGGGAAACCAGAGCATTAACCATTTCCTTTCCGACAGAGAACTACAGGCTGACGAGCAGGAACCTAATTATGGTGACGGGATCTATCAGAATCATTGCCTGGTAAATTCACTGCTCTGTTGAGCTCATAGAATGCTCGCTTCAACTGTTAACTTGAAAAACAAAGCTTATCTCATAGGCTATCATTTTCCTCAATGTGCCAGTAAATAAGGCTTTTCTTTATCAAAAAATGTAAAAAGCAAAGGCCACCCCCTCTTTCCTTTAAATAGAAAATAATTTAAGGTGCAGTCAATAAGAAGGGTCCCTATTATTTGTGCTTTATTGATTTTCATAATTATTTCCAGGAGTTGATTTAAGCCAGTTGCTGGGGAGAAGGGATGTCTCCCAAGACTAAGAGCGACAGCTGAGATGGAGCTGTCTGTACTCCTGATTTTAAAGTATCATGCATCATGAAACTAAGTTAAGTCCACAGTGTCCAAGGTCTGCTTCTCATTAATTTGGTGTGAAATTCTGCTAAGCAAATGGTCTTTCCCTCAGACACAGCCTAGGTCCTCAACATTGGCTGCTCTTGACACAGACTCATCTTGAGTTTACTTCTGAGTGTACCAAAACATTTGCAAGCCAAGCATAATGAGGGACAGCTAGCACCGTCAGATGTTAAAACACCTGACTTTCAAATAATTAGGAACCTTTCATACTGGATGTACTACTTTCCTAGTACATTGCAACCAATTACCACAAACTTGGGGCTTAATATAACCGCATTGTACTCTCTCACGGCTCTGGAGCACAGAAGTACAAACTGAAGGTGTCAACACACTCCCTCTGAAGCCCAAAGAGCAGAATCTTTCCTGCCCCTTCCAGCTTCTGGTGGCTGCCAGCATTTCTGGGCTTATGGCTGCATCACTCCAGTCTCTGCATCCATCTTGCCTTGGCTTCTTTCCTGTGTCCCTCCCTGTATCTTTTCCTTTTCCATCTCTCACAAGAACACCTGTCATTGAATGTAGGACCTACCCTGATAAAAATGATCTCTTTCCGGAGTCATCTGCAAACTCTCCTATTCTAAGTGAAGTCGTATTCTGAGGCTCTGAAAAGGCATCTCTTTTGGAGGCCACTTGTCAGTCCATTACACTGGAAAAGCAATACGTAAAGAAAACAAAATTAGAAACCTATAAATAAAAACAATTTCCTATTGAAATTTAATTCATAATTAAAGTGGCATTTCAAATTAATGGGAAACAGAGGAGTTATGAATAAAGGGTAATATAAAAATTGGCTGTTTGGAAAATAATAAAACTGTGTTTCCATCTCTTTTCTTTTCCCAAAACTAAATTGCAGATAAATAAAACCTTTTGACAGGGAAAAAATCATAAATATTCTAAAAGAAAATATAAGTAAATAAATTGGTCATCTAGGCATAATCCAAAGGTCAGAAGTCATGAAGTAAAGACGGACACACAGAAATTTAAAACTGTATTTTTTTTAAAAGTCACTGAAAAATGTTTAAAAGTATGTGACTTAAAAATAGTTGATTTTCTTTATTTACAGAACTTATACAAATTAGTAAGCAAAGTCTAACAGTCCAATTTTAAAATGATCAAATAATATGACTAAAAATTTCATAAAGAAATACATACAAATGGCCAATAAACATATGAAATGAAGAAATCAAATCATTATTCTTCCGTAAGGAAGGAAAAATAACTGCTACTCAGCGCTGGCAAGAGCGTGGGAAAATGGGTGTTCCCACACTCTATCAGTAGGAGTATAAACTAGTGCAAACTTTCTGGAGCAAACTTTAATAGTAACTTTCAAAAAAAAATTTTTAAAGGTATAAGCTACTTGAAATTTATACCAGGAATGTTGTCCTAAACCTTGATCAAACTATATTTACAAGACTACTCATTGGAATGTAGCTTATAATACCTATAAAATAAAGGGATGGAGGAAGATTTAATAAGAAAATGGAAAGCAAAAAAAAATAAATAAATAAGCAGGGGTTGCAATCCTAGTCTCTGACAAAACAGACTTTAAACC
>CAUYQU010080270.1:0-10906 GCA_963574635.1 Cheracebus regulus
GAGGGGTGTGCTGAGCTTGCTGGGGAGCAGAGACAGAAGCCAGTGAACAACAGCTGGCGAGGAGAGCCCAGTGCAGGGAGGCCCGGGGTGCAGAGGCCGGGTGGGGCTGTGCTCAGAAGAGAGGCGGTGCTGGACGGACAGGGGGAGGTGGCCTGGGTGTTGGGAGGGGGGGTGAGGTGGGGGCTGAGGTCGGGGGTCAGGGTGAGGGATAGGAAAGGCCACAGGAGGGACGAGGAAGAAGAGCTGTGCTGGAGCCGCTGTGGGCAGCATCGTCCTGCTCTTGGGCACTTTGTGTTTTGTGACACATCCTTTCTTATTTTTATTTTATTTTTTGTGTTTTTGAGACAGAGTTTCACTCTTGTTGCCCAGGCTGGAGTATAATGGTGCGATTATGCCTCATTTCAATCTCCGCTTTCCAGGCTCAAGCGATTCTCCTGCCTCAGCCTCCTGAGTAGCTGGGATTACAGGCGCCCACCACCACGCCCGGCTAATTTTGTATTTTTGGTAGAGACGGGGTTTCTCCATGTTAATCAGACTGCTCTCGAACTCCTGACCTCAGATGATCCACCCGTCTCAGCCTCCCAACCCCATCCAGCTTTTTGCTTTTCTCTTTCTTTTGAGATGGAGTCTTAGTCTATTCCCCAGGTTGGATGGAGTACAGTGGTGAGATCTCAGCTCACTGCTTGATGACAGCTCACTTGAACCTCCGCCTCTGGGGTTCAAGCTATTCTCCTGCCTCAGCCTCCCGAGTAACTGGGATTACTGGTACCTACACTATGCCCAGCTAATTTTTTTGTATTTTTAGTAGAGACAGGGTTTCACCATGTTGGCAAGGCTGGTCTCGAACTTCTGATCATGTGATTCGCCCACCTTGGCCTCTCAAAGTGCTGGGATTACAGGCATGCGCCACTGTGCCCAGCCCAGACACATTCTTTCTGTGCTGAACTGAGGACCCAGGGACCTCACTATCTTCATACATGTCTGTCCAGCTCCAGAGGATGAAGCTGAGACCACCCAAGCAGCACCCACCACGACCCCTGAGCCCCCCGTCAAGCCTCGCCTGGGGGAGCTGACCGTGACAGATGCCACCCCCGACTCTCTCAGCCTGTCCTGGACGGTCCCTGAGGGCCAGTTTGACCACTTCATGGTCCAGTACAGGAACGGGGACGGGCAGCCCAAGGCGGTGCGGGTGCCGGGGCACGAGGACGGGGTCACCATCTCGGGCCTGGAGCCAGACCACAAGTACAAGATGAACTTGTACGGCTTCCACGATGGCCAGCGCATGGGCCCCGTGTCTGCCATCGGGGTGACGGGTGAGTGGACGGTGGGAGCCCCAGGGTGGGAGCCGTGGGAGGGTCACCCTCTTGCTCTTTGGTGGTGACTGGTGGGGAATGGTGGCCGGGGTCTGGTCAGTACCTCAGACCTGCTTGTGGCTGGGGCTGGGGCTCCCCTTGGGCCTTCCTGTGAGGTGGACCCCTGGCTTCTCCAGAGCAGGGAGGGGCCGTTGGGAGCTTTGCTGTGCTGGCGGCTGTCCCAGGTCCCCCACAGCTGACCCTGGAACTTGTCATGTGTGTTAGCTGTCAGCTGAGCAGGACCCCCCAGCCCCAAGAATGGGCCTCTCTGAGCTGACCTCAGGACCCCAAGTCACAGCCTTGGCTTCTCCCTCCTTTCCCCAAGTCCCAAGGGCATCCTCCAGGGAACCTCTCATCCTCTCTGTGTTCCTTTTTCTCAGCTGCAGAGGAAGAGACCCCCAGCCCCACAGAACCCAGCACGGAGGCCCCAGAGCCCCCCGAGGAGCCGCTCCTAGGGGAGCTGACAGTGACAGGAGCCTCCCCTGACTCGCTGAGCCTCTCCTGGACCGTCCCCCAGGGCCGCTTCGACTCCTTCGCCGTGCAGTACAAGGACAGGGACGGGCGGCCCCAGGGGGTGCGTGTCGGAGGCGAGGAGAGCGAGGTCACTGTGGGGGGCCTGGAGCCGGGGCGCAAGTACAAGATGCACCTGTATGGCCTCCATGAGGGGCGGCGCGTGGGCCCGGTGTCCGCCGTGGGTGTGACTGGTGAGTAGTGCCCGGGGTTTCATCAGGTAACTGCCTTTCCCTCATGGGCACCTGGATTACTGCTCTGTCCTTCTGTCAAGCCCTGTGGGTCTAGGTCTTAGCTCCGTGTCTGCCATGGGCGTCACGGGTGAGTGGAGGCTGCAGAGCCCTGTGGATTGGGTCTCAGGAAAGTGCAGCCTCCAGCATCTCCTCCACTAGAGACCCAGGAGCCCAAGACCTCAAACCTATAATCCACACTGTTCACTAAGGCCTCAGGACAGGTATGCCCTGGGGACAGAGAGCAAATCCAGGAGAAGTGTCAGTCATGTGGGAAGGCCCTCAGGGACTGAGGCCTCTCAGGAGGTGACCCGCTGGCTGCTTTGTGGCTCTCCGCTTATCCTTGGAACTCTAGAGAGAACTCTTTTTGTGAGAATGGAACATATTTTTTGAAATACAAATTAGTTAAATTAATAAGTATTTGTTAAATAAAAGTTCAAATGTATAAACAGAAAGAAGAGTATGAAAACTTCAGGTACCCATCACCCTGCCACCCTGCTTCAACCAAATATCAACTTCTGGCCAGTCTGGCTCACCTCTGCCCCACGCACTGTCTCCACTAGAATCACTAGAATGTTTTTTTGTTTTTGTTTTTGTTTCTTTTTGAGACAGGGTCTCACTTTGTCGCCCAGGCTGGAGTGTACTGGCACAATCGCAGCTCACTGCACTGCAGCCTCAACCTCCTGGGCTTAAGGGATCCTCCCACCTCAGCCTCCCGAATAGCTGCGACTACGAGCGCACTCCACCACATCCAACTAATTGTTTTGTATTTTTTGTAGCGGCAGGGTTTAACCATGTTGCCCAGGCCAGTGTGGAACTCCTGGGTTCAGGCCATTCTCCTGAATCCTCAGTCAAAGAGATGGGATTCCAGGCGTGAGGCACCAAACGCAGCCCGACTGTTTTCTTTATTAAACACCTTTATGAAGATATAATTCATGTGGCATAAAATACACTTCTTTTAAGTGTACAACTTACTGATTTTAGTATCTTTGCCTGCTTGTGCAGCCATCACCACAATCTAATTTTAGAACATTTCCATCACCCCTAGAAGAAATCTTGGGTCCAGACCCATTCCTATCTCAGCCCTAATTCATAACTAATCTGCTTTTGTCTCTGTAGATTTGCCTTTTCAGGATATTTCATATGAACAGAATCACACAATATGTATTCTTTGGTGTCTGGCTTCTTTCTCTGAGCATTATGTTTTTGAGGTTCATTGATGTAGCATATAGAAGTACTACATTTACTACATTGCTACTGATTGATGGATTGATTGAATTTTTTTTCTTTGAGACAAACTCTCACTCTGTTGCCCAGGAGGCAGGGCAGTGGCGTGATCATAGCTCATTCCTAGCCCCAAATCCAACCCCAAACTCCTGGGCTCAAGCCATCCTCCATCTCAGCCTCGCAACTAGCTGGGACCACTGGTGCTTGCCACCACACTCAGCTAATCTTTAAATTTTTTTGTAGAGATGGGGTTCTCACAGTGTTACCCAGGCTGATACCAAACTCCTGGCTTCAAGCAATCCTCCTGACTGGGCCTTACAAAGAGCTGGGATAACAGGCAGGAGCCACCTGCTGTCAGCCACTACATTGCTTTTTGTTGGCAAACAGTGTTGCATTGTGTGGATATACCACTGCAGTATTTAAAAACGAACCCCAGACATCCTGTCCTTTCATCACGAAATATTTAAAGTTATATCTCTTTTTTTAAAAATTATTTTTTAAAAAATCCACAATACGGCTGGGTGAGGTGGCTCACACCTGTAATCCCAGCACTTTGGAAAGCCAAGGCACGTGGATCACTTGAGGTAGAGTTCGAGACCGGCCTTACCAACATGGCAAAACCCCGTCTCTACTTAAAAAAAAAAGCAGAGCATGGTGGCACATGCCTGTAGTCCCAGCTCCTTGGCGGGGCTGAGGCATGAGAAATTGCTTGAACCTAGGAGGCAGAGGTTGCAATGAGCCAAGATTGCACCACTGCACTCCAGCCTGGTGACAGAGCGAGATTCTGTCTCAATAAATAAATAATAAAATTCCGCATACAATTAGCATACCCTGATAAATGAACAATGATTCCTTGATATCAAGTATCCAGGTAGTGCTACAGTCTCCTGATTGTCTCATAGTTGTTTTTCCAATTTGTTGCTAAAATCAGGAGACGTTGTAATTGAGAAAACTGAAATTTTAAATAGAGTGGTCATCGAAGGCCCACGGAAGAAGGTGGCTTTTGAACAAAGACTTAAAGGAAGTGTGGGCATGAGCCATGAAGCTATCTGGGGAAAGAACAGTTAGGTAGAGGGAACAGTCAGTGCCAAAGCGCTGAGGTCGGGGGCTGCCTGGCATGTTTGAGGGGCCGGAAGCAAAAGAAGACTTTTTTTTTAATGGAGATGGGGTTTCACCATGTTGGCCAGGCTGGTCTCGAACTCCTGACCTCAGGTGATCCACCCACCTCGGCCTCCCAAAGTGCTGGGATTACAGGCATGAGCCACGGCACCTGGCCTACAAAAGACTTCAATGATTATAATCAGAAATCAATCTTAAGTTAGGCCCAGACTGGGCCCACCTTCTGACCTGAATTCAAGACATCTGGGGCCTCAACAGCTCCTTCCAGTAAGAGAAAAGATTCTGTTTCTATCTTTTCCCAGCCCCCAAAGAGGAGTCCCCCAATGTTCCTCTTGTGAAGCCACATCTAGGAGAGATGACCGTGACAGATGCCACCCCTGACTCCCTCAGCCTCTCCTGGATGGTCCCTGAGGGCCAATTTGACCATTTCTTGGTCCAGTACAAGAATGGGGACGGGCAGCCCAAGGCAGTGCGGGTGCCAGGGCACGAGGACGAGGTCACCATCTCGGGCCTGGAGCCAGACCACAAGTACAAGATGAACCTGTACGGCTTCCACAATGGCCAGCGCGTGGGCCCCGTGTCTGCTGTTGGTTTAACTGGTGAGCGTGCAGTAGGGCACTGGGCCCTGCCCTGAACTAGGCTCAGTTTCCCCTTTATTGTCAGTATCTGGTAGCTTTATTTTACTTTCACTGAGACCAAGCCTCCCAAGCTCCTGGGAATGGTTCTTCTGGTGCCTTCACTCCAAGCCTTTGATATTGCCCAGGTCTTCTACCCTTTACCCGTGGGCTTTTTGGGTTCTTGAAGAGGTGGGGGACCAGGGAAATAACACAGACTGAGGCACGCCTGGGGTTGACCATAGCCTCAGCCCATTCGAGCTGTGTGACCTCAAGAGAATCGCACAGCATGTCTGGGCACAGTGGCTCACGCCTGTAATCCCAGCACTTTGGGAGGCTGAAGGGGGCAGATTATCTGATGTCAGGAGTTCGAGACCAGCCTGGCCAACATGGTGAAACCCCGTCTCTGCTAAAAACACAAAAATTAGCCGGGCGTGGTGGTGGGCACCTGTAGTCCCCCGTCTCTGCTAAAAACACAAAAATTAGCCGGGCGTGGTGGTGGGCACCTGTAGTCCCAGCCGGGCGTGGTGGTGAACACCAGTAATCCTACAGGTGCCCACCACCACGCCCGGCTAATTTTTGTGTTTTTAGCAGAGACGGGGTTTCACCATGTTGGCCATGCTGGTCTCGAACTCCTGACCTCAGGTGATCTGCCTGCCTCAGCCCCCCAAAGTGCTGGGATTGCAGGCGTGAGCCACCACGCCCAGCTCTAGTTGGTGTTCTTATAAAGCATCAATTCTGTCCGGTAAAACAAATTTGCTTGGCAAGCTGGAACCCTTCTTCCAGGCATGCACACTAAGCATTATGGGGATGCCACCCAAGCATCATGACTTGGCCACAAGTGTGTGCTCTGTCCTCTGTTAACTGAACATTCAAAGCAGAGAAATGATATCCTAAGCCTGGGGCACCAGCATCCAGGCTGTGGGACTCTAGTGTGTCTAAGAGAATCCCAGAACCCCCTAGCTAGAAGGAGGCCCCCCAAGCATGTCCACCCATTCTCTCTATCTTCTGATGCAGCCCCAGGAAAAGATGAAGAAATGGTCCCAGCCCCGACAGAACCTCCCACCCCAGAGCCCCCCATCAAGCCTCACCTGGGGGAGCTGACTGTGACAGATGCCACCCCCGACTCCCTCAGCCTGTCCTGGACGGTCCCCGAGGGCCAGTTTGACCACTTCATGGTCCAGTACAGGAACGGGGACGGGCAGCCCAAGGCAGTGCGGGTGCCAGGTCACGAGGACGGGGTCACCATCTCAGGCCTGGAGCCAGACCACAAGTACAAGATGAACTTGTACGGCTTCCACGATGGCCAGCGCGTGGGCCCCGTGTCTGCCATCGGGGTGACGGGTGAGTGGACGGTGGGAGCCCCAGGGTGGGAGCTGTGGGAGGGTCACCCTCTTGCTCTTTGGTGATGACTGGTGGGGAATGGTGGCCAGGGTCTGATCAGTACCTCAGACCTGCTTGTGGCTGGGGCTGGGCCTCCCCTTGGGCCTTCCTGTGAGGTGAACCTCTGGCTTCTCCAGAGCAGGGAGGGCTCACTGGGAGCTTTGCTGTGTTGGTGGCTGTCCCAGGTCCCCCATAACTGACCCTGGAACTTGTCATGTGTGTTAGCAGTGAGCTGAGCAGGACCCCCCAGCCCTAAGAATGGGCCTCTCTGAGCTGACCTCAGGACCCCAAGTCACAGCCTTGGCTTCTCCCTCTTTCCCCAAGACGTGAGCACATCCCCCAGAGACCCTCTCATCCTCTCTGTGTTCCTTTCTGTCAGCTGCAGAGGAAGAGACCCCCAGCCCCACAGAACCCAGCACGGAGGCCCCAGAGCCCCCCGAGGAGCCGCTCCTGGGGGAGCTGAGAGTGACAGGAGCCTCCCCTGACTCGCTGACCCTCTCCTGGACCGTCTCCCAGGGCCGCTTCGACTCCTTCACCGTGCAGTACAAGGACAGGGACGGGCGGCCCCAGGTGGTGCGTGTCGGAGGCGAGGAGAGCGAGGTCACTGTGGGGGGCCTGGAGCCCGGGCGCAAGTACAAGATGCACCTGTATGGCCTCCATGAGGGGCAGCGCATGGGTCCGGTGTCCGCCGTGGGTGTGACTGGTGAGTAGTGCTTGGGGTCTCATGGGATAACTGCCTTTCCCTCATGGGCACCTGATTACTGCTCTGCCTTTTCATCAAGCCCTGTGGGTCCAGGTCTTGGATCCCGTGTCCTGCCCTCTGTCTGTGCCCCATGCCTGTGGCCCATGCTAGTGGTTTGCTTGTCCACTTTGGTGTGGCCTCCCTCTGAGGGTCAACCACTGAGGACCTCCAAGGGTGAAATATGTCAGGTGCACACCAAGCCTAACTAATGAGAATTTTCCTTTTTTTCCATCATAATCACAGCATTCTTTGTTATAACCACATACACAAACGCACACGAGAGAAACAATCCAACGTCAAACCGCATTGGGATGACTAAATAATTTAGGCAACATCTATAAAAAGAGTTATTATGCCACTACTGAAATGTTTTAACATAAGACCCTTACTTTATAATGTTACACTGAAAAAAGAGAGCCCAGGCCAGACACGGTGGCTCACGCCTGTAATCCTAGAACTTTGGGAGGCCAAGGAGGCTGATTACCTGAGGTCAGGAGTTCCAGACCAGCCTGGCCAACATGGTGAAACCCTGTCTCTGCTAAAACTACAAAAAGTAGCCAGACTTGGTGGTACATACCTGTAATCCTGGCTACTCGGGAGGCTGAGGCATGAGAATCACTTGAACCTGGGAGGTGGAAGTTGTAGTGAGCCGAGATCACCACTGCACTCCAGCCTGGGCGATAGAGCCAAACTCAGTCTCAGAAAAAAAGAGAGCCAACTTGTTGTAAGGATGCTAATCACAGCCATTTGAAAATAATAGGCCTGGCAAGAAGACTGGAAAGAAACACATCCCACGGGTGGCATGGTTTGTTACATAGAATAGAATGTTCCAGCACATTTTTTTGGTATTATTCTATTCTGCATAGTCTAAATCTTCTTAAATGGCAAACATTTCTTTTATAATCAAGGAAAGGAAAAAAAGAAAATATATAATGTCTTCTCCTTCTTTACACTCCATCTGTCCTTCTCCCTTGTCACTCTTATGACTTATTTCATTTCTAATTATGAGAAATTTCAAGATTTCTAGTCCATAAGAAATTGGAGGATTGGGAATCATGAGATGAACTGAATTCCAAATGCGCAGTCAGGTTGCCTTTTCTAAGTCATTCTCAGCCAGGTGGTTATGTCTGGTTTAGAGTATATTTTGAGAATTCCTACCAATGGGGAAAAATCTGCCCTGCTGAGAGGTCTCTTGCAAGGCAGATCACCATCTCTGTGACACCAGGTGAGGTGCAAGCTGGTCTCCCGAAGATCATCCAGACAGAGGAAGCACTCTCACTTGGTCTCCCTGATTCCTGGGGGAGAGACCTCATTTCCATATGCATGCTCAGAGGACCATCTGAGTTTTGGGAAATGGGGAATAGGGAAATTATTGGAAAATGAACATTAGGAAAATTCACACTCTGAGGGTAGGCTGTTCTGGTCGAAGTTCAGTTTTGTTTTCCTACCCCCACCATGGTGAACCACAGAACGGACACAGGACAGGCTGAGGGACGCCCCCCTCCGCCCCTCCTGTTCCATCTGCATTGCCACCCCACCCCCACTCCACACTCGATTTTTAATTGTTGTAGCCCAGAATTTCTTTTCTTTCTCTTTCTTTCTCTTTCTTTCTTTCCTTTCTTTCTTTCTTCTTTCTTTCTTTCTTTCTTTCTCTTTCTTCCTTCCTTCCTTTCTTTCTCTTTTTTCTTTCTGTCATTCTTTCTTTTCTTTCTTTGCTTCTCTTTTCTTTCCCTTCCTTCCTTTCTTTCTTTCTTTCTTTCTCTCTCTCTTTCTTTCTTTCTTTCTTTTCTTTCTTCTTTTCTTTCTTTCGTCTCTGTTGCCCAGGCTGGAGTGCAGTGGCGTGATCTCGGCTCACTGCAACCTCATCCTCCCAGGTTCAAGCGATTCTCCTGCCTCAGCCTCCCGAGTAGCATTACAGCACATGCCACCATGCCTGGCTGATGTTTGTATTTTTAGTAGAGACAGGGTTTCACCATGTTGGCCAGGCTGGTCTTGAACTCCTGACCTCAGGTAATCCACCCGCCTTGGCCTCCCAAAATGCTAGGATTACAGGTGTGAGCCACTGCTCCTGGCTCAGAATTCTTTTTTTAGCCCACCTTTTCTTAGTGAAAATAATATAGCAACATTATGTGGAAAGCTTGAAAAATAGAAAGAAAGACTCTATAGCCCCACATTCTCCCAGCTGCCGGCATTAGTAACAATGTTCGTTGTGCACTTTTCCTTTCTGCATTTTGCACGCAGAGCATGTTTTAAAGTTGCAATCAGTGTTCATAAAATTCTTGGCTCTTATTTTTTTGTACACAGGTACATTGTAATCATTTACCTTGCGGCTACGCAACCAGCATTAGTCATCGTTTCAATGGTTATTTGATGCCTTGTGGTGAAAGCACTATAACAAAATTAATCGTCTTCCACGGGTCATTTGGGTTCCTGACACATTTGCTGTCATGAATAATCCCATCATGAATTCTTCCATGCTATAACTTTTTCCTGCTTTAGTAATTTTCTTAGGATAGATGCCCAGAACTGGGATTATTGGGTCAGAGGAAATGAGAATTACTTTGGCTCCTGACGCTGCGTCTCAGATGCCTTCTGGAGGTTTGAACAGTGCGGCTCTGCCAGCAGTGCCGGCCAGGGGCTCAGGACTACCTCACTGGCACTTATTCCAAGAGTCACTGAATGGTGAACATAAAGCAGCCCCAGCCCGCAGCCTGCTCTGGAGGGGCATGTTTGATATCAGGTCCCGTGACCTCTGTTGACCGCACCAGCAAAGCAAGTCTCCCTTAAACCCTGTATCCCCTATATTACCTTTCAGCCCCAGAAGAGGTTGTGGACGAGACCCCCAGCCCCACAGAACCCAGCACGGAGGCCCCGGAGCCCCCCGAGGAGCCACTCCTGGGGGAGCTGACAGTGACAGGAGCCTCCCCTGACTCACTGAGCCTCTCCTGGACCGTCCCCCAGGGCCGCTTTGACTCCTACACCGTGCAGTACAAGGACAGGGACGGGCGGCCCCAGGTGGTGCGTGTCCGGGGCGAGGAGAGTGAGGTCACCGTGGGGGGCCTGGAGCCCGGGCGCAAGTACAAGATGCACCTGTATGGCCTCCATGAGGGGCGGCGCGTGGGCCCGGTGTCCGCCATGGGCGTCACAGGTGAGTGAGTGTGGGTGGGGCAGGTCAGAAGACAGCCCTAGAAAGTGTGCCCTTCCCTACCATTTTCCTATACATATTTCTGTCTTGATGGGGAAGGAATATAGCAACATTATGGAAAGGCATGTCATGGAGAGACAGGCTGTGATCCAGCAAAGGACGGAAAGGAGGGTGAGCTTGTGACAGGAAGGACCAGGGCTCAGGCCAGGATGAAGCAGGGACACCTAAGCCACCCTGCCCATGGGTACCCAGGGGACAGCCATGACCTGAGGCCAGGCAGGCCTTAGCTTGGTGATAGCTTTAGAGAAAAGATGAAGTGTGTCAGATCATCACAGCTGGTGCAAAGGCCAGAGGCTAGAAAGAGCATGGCACGTGAGAGGCACTGAGGATTGCATGGGTGTCTTTTGGGGTGGGTAGATCATCCTGAAGTGTGGGAGCAGAGGAGGGGGCAGCTCACCGGGCCTGGGGTCTCCCAGGGATGAGGAGGTGGTTGCTCAGGTCTGTGCCTGTGTGAAGCTCATCTGTGGGGGCTAAAGATGGGGATGGGGTGGTGGGGCACCAGGAGGCAGGGAGGCCAGTAGGGA
>CAUYQU010080272.1:0-120992 GCA_963574635.1 Cheracebus regulus
CCCCCCCCCCACCGGCTTGCTTTCTTTTCTTTACCTTTCATTCTTTCTTTCCTTTGGAAAGAAGTGGAAGGAGGTAGAGAAAGGGAGGTAAAGATGGAAGATGGAGAGAGAAAAGTCAAAAAAATAAATGATGTGAATCCCTCTAATCCTCAGGGAAGCATGAAACCCATCAATGCTTGAGATAAGATAGTTTTTAGCAGATGTACGGAAAGATGATGAGGCTGTCACCTTCCCTTCTGGGACATGAAAGAAACAGTGTGTTCAGTCTCAAGGTGTGCAACAGAGATGTTCCTGAGAAAGTAGCTTCTCAAGAATTTGCAAAAACTGTGGGGGTGACTGGGACTATCACAAGCATGACCTGACATCTCAGTCCATATTATTTAAATCTCTGAAGTCCAGGGAATTTCCACCTGGCATCAGAGCTGGGGAGGCCAGGTCTGAATTTCAGAAAGCAGTGCCTTTGTAGGAAAGTTTACCAACATGGTCATAATATGACATTGTTTAAATTAAAGACTAGGCTTAATGCTCATTAAAGTGTTACTTTAAAATTCTAGGCTTAAAATGATGCAACTTTTGAATTTATTGAAGGGCAGAGCCACTGATTCCTGAAACGTTTGGCTTGTATTTACGTTGTCTTCTAAGTTTCCTACACATCTGTGATATGATTGAAGTTAGCTGTGCAAACATCCGTTTTCATGAAATCTACTTTTATAACTGCCTATCTCTAAAACTACTACAAAGAAAATTGGCTTTCCCCCATATTCATTCCTTAATGGTCTTAAAACCATTATGTACTGCTATTAAAATGCATGTCAACATGAAAGATTTTATACTTTGGTACATAGTTCCTATTAAAAGCTATCACTATAAGCAAAGAATTCATTACTCTGTGATATTGAACTTGACATTTCTCTTAGCAACATTTAAAAGATGCGGTTCATTGAAGGAAATGACTAGTTTTCAAATCAACAGGAGGCTATAAGAAAGCTTTACATTAAACTTCTTCTGAAGATAGAGCATCAGAACTTTCATTGCCTCATTCCAATTACTGTCTGGTACAAATCAGATCCAGAAAGGCATAGACTATTTCAGGACATTAAGTGGTAGCAAGTCCACTACTCATTGGGTTTTAACAGGTTATCAATTGCATCAGAATAAGCAGAGCAAAGTCCCCAGTAATCCCAGTGTTGATGCATCAGTCTGAAATAATGGCTTATTTTGTTTCCACTAAGGGAAGACCATGTTCTCAAGGAGGGCACCCCATGCCCCTGGCAGATGTTTTGCAACAAGGATAGCTAGCAAAGTGGTCACTGGATAGAGGCCTGCACAAGATGTCTTCCAATCAACTGTTTAGAAGCCACAGAATGTGAATCTGTTTTATCTAAAGTAAAACCCAGCCTTCAGGGCCTTCTTCAATGTGAGGTGTTCCTGGATGCCCTGTGTTTGTTCTGAATTAATCAGCCCTTCCAGGCTCCTCCAGGCTACTATTCCCACATCAGTAGACTCCAACCTGGCTTCTCACCATGATCTTAGTCTTCCCTATGGCACACATACTTAACTGTTGGTTTTTACAATTACCCTCTGCCTTGATCAGAGGAGGAAGGGTAAATAAAAGATGTTTTAATTAAGATAATTGTAAAAATAAATAAAACAATTAACAATAAGTCAAACAAAGCAGAGGAAAGAAAATACCATGTAAGCAAAGCAGTGCCTCTTAGGAGTCGCAGAATGACTAAATTAGCAGCAAACTGGAGGCATTCACTTTTTCAACTGTATTTACATGCTGTTTTGCATTTTTTCTGCCCTGATTTGAGCAGCATATTTTAGCAGACTCCCCATTAGAATTGATCTGATTTCTTCTCCAAACAATGTTGCTATTTCTTTTGCAAACTATATCTGTTTAAAAAGTTATTTGCCTTCTTCTATTAGAAACTATCAACTCAAAATGTCTTGTAACCTTGACAATGGTAAATTGTTCTTTTCTTCTCTAACTGGAAACAGACATGTCATTTAAGAGATTATGGTTTTTCTCATTTAACTCACCTTATTTGTTTTTGTCTTTTTTTGTTAAGAGATAGGACCTTACTCTGTCACCTAGGCAGGAATACAGTGACACAATCATAACCCACCGCAGACTCAAACTCCTAGGCTCAAGAGAAGAGATCATCCTGCTTCAGACTTCCAAGTAGTTGGGACTGCAGGCACCCACCACCATATCTGACTCATTTTTAAATTTTTGGTGGAGACAGGGTCTTGCTATGTTACCCAGGTCGGTCTCAAACTCCTTGCCTCAAGGGATCCTCCCACCTCAGTTTCCCAAGGTGTTGGGGGATTACTAGCATAAGCCACTGCACCCACCCTCACATTTGGAACTGTTGAACATGCTTCTTCTCACTGAAACTCTTTTCTTTGGCCTACATGATTATATTCTTTGCCCTTTTCTCCTACTTTCTGACCACTCTAGTTGGACTGAAGGAAATATGTGTGTCAATGAGTCTTGAGGACAAAGCAACCAGCCAGAAGGTACAGCATGCAACAAACTTGCAATAACTGTTTTAGAAGTCGGGCGCAGGAACTCACGCCTGTAATCCCAGCACTTCGGGAGGCTGAGGCAGGTGGATCACTTGAGGTCAGGAGTTCAAGACCAGTCTAGGAAACATGATGAAACCCTGTCTTACTACAGATACAAATATTAGCTGGGTGTTGTGGCAGGCATCTGTAATCCCAGCTACTTGGGATACTGAGGCATGAGAATTGCTTGAATTCGGGAGGCGGAGGTTACAGTGAGCTGAGATCACACCACTACACTCTAGCCTGAGAGAGAGAACAAGAGTCAGTCTCAAAATAATAATAATAATAATAATAATAATAATAACAGTATTAGAAAGGATGAATGAATGCATTGGGGCACTCACCTATTTCAGAAGCTAGAAAGCACTTATATAAATTCAGTTTATAAAGTATCCAAGGAGGTTGAATCTGGGTTTGTGAGAATTGGGCAGATTTAGATTTATGTGGCCTTGTCTTTTATTTACTATTTTGTCAGATGTGCTGGTTACTGAGTTATTGCCCCTCAGCTCTGATAACCATTCCTTCTGCACTTCGCTTTTGGATGCTATGATGGGGAATTATCCAACTCCATTTCTCCTTTGCCACTGGTTCCCAATAGGTGGCACAAAAAGGGTCTGAAAGGCTGGAGGAGGAAGAAGGGGCATTGCTTCTTCCAGTTTGCTCACTGTTCTTCCAGAATTACTGTAGCCATGCTGGTTTGTGCCAGAAGCACAGCTGGCGCATGTTCAGGTTTTTGTCCCACATTCTCAGATGCAGCCTCAGAGACATCAGCCATGGCCCAGGAGCACCCTCCTCATAGACCTGAGTTCAGCACAGTGGGAGCCCCTCTAGACTCTTGAGGCCCCAACACCCTCTGGCAAACACTCCATTTAAGATGTCTGAGTCCTACCTCTCAGGTAGGTTTTAAAACTCCCACTTCTTTCATTTTCTCCTCCGCCAGAGGGGAGGTAGTGCATTCTACAGTTATTCACTCTGTATTAATTCCATATTCCCCTTTTGCTTTTTCAGGTTTGCATTATTTATTTAACCAAGCTCTTAGGGTAAACTCTCAGCTAAAATAGTTGGTGTGGATTCTGCCTTGTGTCACGATACAGTCTAAAGTGAGCTTGACTGCCTCTGTATCTTGCGGGACAGTTCACTGCATTGTTGACATCATGTTAATGAACCAAGGTGAGCAAACCCTCTGGGTCCTTGTGTTTGCTAAAAGGTACACCAGAGATTAAAACACAAACCTTTAAAGAATCCTGGGCCTGCTACATTAATGAGGATTTTAGGGGTTGAGTGATCAGTGGCATGCCAGGACATCCTCCTCAAAGGAAAAGGGAAATTCATGGCAGTATACCTATTTCCATTAAGAAAGAGTCACACTGCTTGATAACCATCTTTGGATTTTGAGGACAGGATATATAACTTAGGCATAGAGCTCTGACTCATGTGTTGGATGACTCAAAAGGCTGCAAATTTTGAGCAAGATCTAGACCAAGAAAGGATTCCTAATAGGTTCAGACTGTGGCACTAGCATGGCCACATGTGGCCCTCCAGCATGAGTTACAAGACGTGGCATATCCAATGGTTCAAGAAGAATCTATGGTAGATAAGGACACTAGGTGGGATTTTGGCAAGACCTACTACAAAAGGTATAATGCAGAACTCCAGGATTCCAGAGCAAGCCTGTGTTTTCTGCAGCACAGAACTATTCATGATGCACAAATGTCTCCATAGCATGTGCCACTAGGTTCTGACAGACTCCGATGGAAAGATGAGACACTACAAGACTGTACACCAGGACATGCTTGTCATGAGGTAGGATGTGTTGTCGCCACAGAGTCACAAGATGGAGCAGACGCACCAGTATGTCACAGACAATAGAAATTTCTAAATTTGGCCACGCAGGTTCACAGAGCACAGACGTTAAACCAGTGTCTCAAATCAAGAATTATCTACTTCTTTTGAACTAACATCTTTCTCTTAGTTTATCTCAATGGCCTCATGGAGAAAACAAAACAGGAAGAGGGGAGGGGAAGGGTTTCCTACAACTATCTGATAGAAAGAGGAAAAGAACTCTGAACCTTATTCACAGATGGGTCAGCTTGAAATACTGTTGCAGTCTAGCAGTCGAGAGCCGTGGAACTACAAGTCCACTGGTGACTGAACCACAATGGGGAGGCGAAGCTGGCCCTGTGGGCAGAGCCTGGAGGCATGCTGTCAGTCATCAACTTCGAATAGAGGAAGAAGGGCTCTGAGGTAAGGATATATACAAAGTCTTGGCCAAAAGCAAACATTTTGGAAGGTGAGAGGCATCATCAAAGAAGGAACATTGTAAGAGCAAGGACAAGGATGCCTGAGGAAGAGGCCTTTGAATGCACCCATGGGATTTGGTGCAAAGTGTGTAGATCTTAGGGTCTCACATCAATGTCCATCAAAGAGTACTTACCACACATGAAAACTGAACAATCAGAAAACACAAAATTATCCATCCAGTGACATCAGCTGGGCTCTATCCTCAGCCACTCCAGGATCCAGGGATGGAATCTTCATAGGGGCAGGGTAGAGGCTATGTATGGCTTGACAGAGATGAGCTGTCTGTTTCCAAAGCCTCTGCCACTGATGAATATTTGACCTGGAATCAGCAGAGACTAATTCTGAGTCCTCAAGGAGACCAGTCAGCCACTTGGCAGCAAGTTGATCACAAAAGCCCCTTCCTCCCTGGAGGGGATGTTGATGCACTCTTGCTAGAATTGATGCACACTCTATCTAGGGTGTTTTGTTTTGTTTTACTTTGTTTTCCCCCAGTCTGTCATGTCTCTGCAAGGGCCCAAAAACGTGATTTATTGAGATCAGACCCTGCAAATTATATCCTAAGACAAGAGCCCACTATATATCAAAGAAGTGACAATGGCCATAGGAACACTGATCCTTTAGTTTTCTTATGCACTGTGATATGGTTTGGCTGTGTCCCCACCCAAATCTCATCTTGAATTGTAGCTGCCATAATCCCCACGTGTTGTGGGAGGAACTTGGTAGGAGGTAACTGAATCATGGGGGTAGCTCTTTCCCATGGTGTTCTCATGATAGTGAATAAGTTTCAAAAGATCTAATGGTTTTATAAAGGGCAGCTCCCCTGCACAAGCCCTCTTGCCTGCCACCAGGTAACATGTGACTTTGCTTCTCCTTCGCCTTCTGCCATGATTGTGAGGCCATCCCAGCCATGTGGAACTATGAGTCCATCAAACCTCTTTCCTTTATAAATTACCGAGTCTCAGGTATGTCCTTATAGCAGCATGAGAATGGACTGATAGCCACTGTATCACGTGGAAGCTGCTCATCTCTAAAAGCATGGGAATGACCTCTCACAGCTCAGCTCAAGAGCCAATACCCTGAGGTTGAGTTGCTACAGTTTAAGACATGGTATACATGAAATAAACCATATTATAACTGACTCCATATCCCTCAAAAGCTAAAATATAGAGGGTCAACAAACAAGGAGATAAATCATGAGTGGACCCTCTCATCATCATTCTTATTGATCCACTCGGAGTAATTTGTTCTTGCTCTACCAACAATTAGATGTCAGTCTTTGTATTCCATAATCCACTGCTAGAAATAGGAAACAAGAAGCAGGAGAACCTAGGATCACTTTCACAGCTAAAATGAGTATGTGCTCTTCTCTTATTAATCTTATTTAATGCTTTAGTATAAATATGTGGCTGTTTGCATATAACCCATGAGCATATGTCTGCACATATCTATGTAAAATATAATGACTATCCTAGATTTTAGGCCATGTAGATAATGCCTGCAGCTTAATAAACTGTCTCTTAGCCACATAAAAACTATAACTGCTTTTACAGGGCAGCCCCTTAGTAAATGTTTGTTGAAGTACATTTCCCTTTTCTGAAGCTGAACATCTTCCTAGTTGAACATTGGGCTTCCAGATGAGGGAGAAAGAAGAAAGCAAAGAGGAGTTCAGCTTCTTACTGCTCAGTAGTAGCTGCACGTGACGCATGGGCACTAAGAACCCTGTATGTGTCTCTCTAGGCTTCTTGATTTTCCACTCTTTTCCTCAGTGATTCTTTCCAACAAACAGTACACTCTTCTTAGTGGTGCTTCCTCCATTGAACTGCCTATTTGTCACAGGTTAAAAAAAAAGTATCATTTGACTTGCCATAAAATAGAATAGAAATCATTGAAATAATGTTCAACAATTCTTGTGTAATTTAAGCAAAATAACCTCACCCTGGAAAAGAAACAATACCTAAGACATTTGCACCTACATTATTTCACAACAATTTTTAAAAATTATTTCACCAAAAGAAAGAAAAGTCTTTATATAAAATGATGCTTACTCCATATGAATTGTTGGATTTCTATGCATCTAGGTCTCCAACAGTCTCAGCCCATCATATGGTTTTGATATCTTAAATTCAAAAGAAGATTATTAGTGCATTTTACCCCAAATTCTCCGGGCTACATAGATTTTTAAAAACACACATGACCTTGTGATCTCCTTCCTCACAGCATTTTTTCCTGTCTCTCAAAAACTCCTTGCTGATTTTGACAACTTGGTTTGGAAATAAGAGCACCATTAGTAATTGCACATCACAGTTAATTCCCAGAATTTTCAAATACACTGTCAGATCAGGCACAATATGGCAGAAAATATTGCCGTTTGTTGTGATAAACTTACGATGTTGTAAAAGTTGGATTCTTGCCTTCCTTTATGACCACCAAAGAAAGGGTGATGACAATCACTTAAAATATCTAAAAATGATAGGGTAATCTGAAAGAGAAGCACAAATATAATCTGTTACCAGTGTGAAACAAGTCCTCCTCAGACAGACATCATGCTAGATAGAGTGGCTTGTTAAGAAGAAAGTGGGACACACTGAACAATGAAATCACTTGGTCAGGAAATGTCGGTGGTATGTGGGAAAGTTTATATGCTACAGTGAGCAGGTGATGGTGTATCTGACACATTTAAAGTATATATTTAAGATTAAGGAACACTTTGATCATACTCTGAAATGTCAGCTGTGTACAGTTCTTCCTAACCTTTTAAAAATGTAGGTACAGAGGTCTTAAATTCTCCCTAGTGCAACAGAAATAGGAGTTGTAATTTTGCCTTGTCTGGAAATAATAAAAGTTTAATACATTAGGGGTACCTAGCTCTAGGCTCTTTTATCTTTAATGCAAAAAAAAAGAACTTTGTGTATAAAATTACAATTTTAGGGAAAGTAATCTAGATTAGTTCTTTCATACATGATTCTAAACTATTAAATGGTGAAGAAATGGTCATTTCTTCTTAATATTCAGCTTTCCTTCTATTAAGGAAATAACATTGACAGAATGAAACACACACATAAAAGGAGAAGTAGAAAAAAGAAAGAAAAGAACAATGAAGCACTATTCAGCCATGTGAGTATTTTTAAAGCAAATGTAATCACATTTCCATGTTGGGCTGACATAAATGCATCTTAGTTTGCCAGAGAGAAAGTAGGTAGTTGTATTAAGATATTAAAAATACAATGTTAAAACTTTCTGCTAACTCAATAAAATAATATTAAGGACCCTTTTAAAAATTACCAAGACTAGGTAAGGCTACCAAAAAATAATTTGATCTGTAACTTTATAAGTTCTCTTTACTCATATTCACATATCTAAGATGTTGTTTGAAAGAGTATTTTAATCTTTCTATTCATACCTCCCCTTTGTACACTCAGCCGGCTTCTCCACTGCAATCTCCAATAAGTTCCATTCTTTTCTCCCTCTCTGCTCTCCATACATTAAACATGCATTGCCCATACTTATCAGCTGTGAAAAAGGCCAGCAGATGGGCTGCCTACAACTGATATCTCGTCGAGAAAGGATGATAAAGAAATATCATTCAGTGGGTTAGAAAGGGGAGCTGGGGAAGTTTCAGGTGGGCTCAGCCCCAAGCAGCACTTTCTACCTAAAGGTGAAGACATGCTGGTCTTACTGCAGGACAGCCTCTTCACAGGGTCTGAGACTTCACGTGCTCCATTGGTTTCTCCTTGTGCATTCTTCTGCCTCTTTCTTTTCCCTTTTCCTTTCCCACTGACGTAACTTTCCCTTTTTCCTTCTGTGGCTCTGGAGGGAGTGGTCGGCCTGCCAGCCCTCTGCCATTCTCCCTGAGTTTCCACAGGGTTTAGAAGCTGCCTGAGGCCTCTGGGCACAATATTAGGTAGGAGAATTCAGACATTTACTTTTATTCCCCACTGACATCAAATATAAAGGAAAAGTCAAAGAGCTGCAGCAATATGCTGTGAGCTAAGACTGCAAAAAAATAAAAGTAAATAAATAATAAGTTTGCACCACAGGAGGAAAGATTTGCATTAGGTATTAGAAAAAAATGCTTGAGTTTTTTTCTAATACCCTCACAACCAAAGAAGGTTGTGGGGGCTCCATTGTAGAGGGATTTGAAAGAAGAAGAAGTTTAGACTACAATCAGTCTCAATTTAAGTACTTAAAAGCAGGGGGCTAGTCTGGATGACTTCTGACATCTTCTCTCCTTAGTATTCTATTTTTAGGAGCTATCAATCAATGCCTCACAGAAAAACATGAAATGCTCATATCTAGAGTCCTCAAAGTTCACTGTGAAATTTGTCTAAGTTGTCAAAAATACATCACAGAGTGTGTAGAAACTAATACTTTAAACCAGCAAAATAACAGTTTGTATTTACAGCAATAATGCTTCTATCAATATAAAATTCTTACACTCCAGTCCCTGGTATATATACCAGTTATAACCATGGAAACATAGATTGTCTTTAAAGTAGGAAAAGTAAAACTATTTCTGTATATTATGTATACACATATATACTTTTCATGTTCTCATATAAATATGTATAAATATAACGTATGTAAATAAATATATACATATATATTTATTTACATATTTTTTCACCCAACCCTTTCCCCACCCATGATGAACAAGAAGGAAGCATCATTAAAGACTGACTGTTTCCATTACCATTTATGCCTGACATAAGAGAATGGCTGGGCCCCGGTCACCTAATTCAATAGATTAGCCTATTGTGCTTACCTTAACATATATATATATATATATGTGTGTGTGTGTGTGTGTGTGTGTATGTGTGTGTATATATATGTACATATATATACACACACACGAATATGTATAAATAGAATATTAAATATATGTTATTTGTATGTATATATATTATATATAGTATACATTACAAAATACATATGTATATAATTTAAAGATATATACTTCCCATATATTATAAAATATATTTCCATTAGTTGTCAAGCAGAAACCACAGTTGAGAATAAAAGAAGGTATGGTTGCAAAACATCTCTCATTCCATAATCTTCACACCAATTTCTGAAAGATGTCGTTTTAGCAAAGCAGCTGTTGCAGTCCTGCTGTTCCAGTCCTCTGAATTCCCACCACTAGGTCCTATAACACAGTCTTGGGGTGATTCCAAGAGTCTGTATTTTGAGTGAATATAGAGTTTATGGAACATCATATAGGGGTGTTTCTCCTTCTCCTCATAGATGAAGGGGTGCTCAAACTATTCCCACTGTGTTAGCAGCAGATGATTTGTTTCTTGCCTGAAAATTGCCAGAACTGGCAGAGCACATGCTCCAATCTAGATGCATCAGGGAGTTAGGGCAGGATTGGGAGACTAGAGAGTAGAGAGCAAATGCTAAGAGTGCTTAGTTTAGGCAAAGAAAACCTAGTAAAGGCAGAGAGGCTCAAAGCCTCAAAAGTAGCTCTCAAGAGAGCTGAATAATGTAAAACCCCAGGAGCAAGGGGCTTGGCCTCTCAGTGCTAGAAAAGTAGCCCCCACCAGGAGAGAGGGGACAAACACCTCATCACCAGCAAAGTCGGGCTGATCACACAGAGGCAGAGCAAATGTAGCCAGCCCAGAAGAGAACATGCACTCGTTGTATTGAGGCACAAATACATTTTATTTTTGCTTTTCTCCCCCTTCATCCCAAATAACTGTGACAAAGAAGAGAATTCCATATCACCACCTTCCCACAGCTGTCAGCAAGATCCACAAATCGGGCCTCTGCAGAGAAAGGACAAAAGCTTTGAGTCTGAAGTTTTAAAAGGAATGGATGTAAATCTTCACAGGCAAGATACACTATATTTATTTATTTATTTATTTATTTATTTATTTTTACTTTATTTTTTTGAAACAGAGTTTCAGGCTCTCTCACCAGGTTAGAGTGCAGTGGCGTGATCTTGGTTCACTGCAACCTCCGCCTCCAAGGTTTGAGAGATTCTTGTGCCTCGACCTCCCAAGTAGCTGGGATTGCAGGTGCCTGCTACTGTGGCTGGCTAATTTTTGTTTTGCCGTTTGAGCAGGCTGGTTTCGAACTCCTGACCTCAGGTTATCCACCCACCTCAGCCTCCCAAAGTGCTGGGATTATAGGACTGATTCACTGTGCCAGGCTGATACAATGTTTTTATAACTCAAGATACAGGGATCTTGAGTCATATATACTATATGATCTTGTCTTACTTATACTGTAAGTCAAGATACAGGGATATCTGAGAAGCACGTTATCAAAGGCAAAAAGTGTTTCAATGTAATGTGAGTGGATGTGATGGCCTGAACTGAGCAACCCCAACCTTCTCCCCATCCATAATGAACAAGAGGGAAGTATCATTAAAGACTGACTTGCCATTACTATTTACTCCTGATAGCAAGAGAACGCCGGGCCCCTGCCACCTAATTCAATAGATTCGCCTATTGTGCTTACTTTAACAGGTGGTATGGACTGAATGTGTGTGTCTTCCCCAAAGGCTCATGTTGAAGCTCTCACCCCGATGTGATTTGGAAGTGGGGCCTTTAGAAAGGAATTCATTTCAGATGAGGTCATGTGGGTGGGGCCACCAAGACGGGATTAATGTTCACATGAGAAGAAGAAAAACTAGAGTTTGCTGTGTCTCCCTCACATGAGGACACCGTGAGAACAAAGCCACAAACAGCGCCCTAAGACTTGTGAGAAATAAATTTCTGTTGGTTAAGCCACCTAGCCTATTGCTGTTTTGTTCAAACAGCCTGAACTCACTAAGACAATAGGTCAACCGTTATTCTATTATTGCAAAGCACATGCACTATAAATCAACAATTTGTTCCTCCCATTAACCCAGCCATTGAACTCCTACCTGGGAACTCAAGGCTCCTGCTAAATAAGATAAACAGAGTCTAGTGCTGCAAGCGAACTTTTTCTGCTTTTCTTTCCTCCTGAGTACTAGCTAAATCTTTTGTTAGTAGACTTTCTCCATGAGCTTCTGGCAATTGTTTTTCCTTTTCTTCTCCTCACGATTAAGCAAGCAACTGCTCCTCAGAATCACGGAGCACCACAGACTCACAGCTTCCTCTATGGGGAAGGTCACAGGGCTCTCTGGGTCTGAGACCTACCTGGTGAGTTGAACTGAACTTTATTTCTGCACAGGCTTCAGTCCTTGGCCGCTGCAAGATCCTTTTCTACAGGCTTTTTGGACGTTGTTCTCAGTTTGGTTTATGGTTGTCGGAACTTGCCTTGTCTTTGTTTACACATTTAACACTTTTACTTTCCTCAGACTTCAAGTCTTCCAACGCATCCTCACCTCTACACATTACCTTCCCCATTGTTTCCTGTAGATTCCAATACTTGCTTTTTTGTTTTCTTTGGAGTTGAAACTTGGAGTGAATTATACTTGACATTTAAACATACGCACACAGTGAATATTCAGATTTCAAAGAATGCCTAGGAACAGACTGCTCTTCCGTCTATTGTTTAGACAGGCATGCACTCCCCATTATCTTCATTTCTCATTGTCAGCTGACTTATCACTGAGTCACTAATGAGTGCTTCTTTGCTGGGGCAAAGGAAGGCTCACCGACCCATTTATCTGTTCAAATCGCTGCTCAATCACAACATGGTCTTTGTTCTCTAGGAAACTATAAGCTAGATTCAGACTCTATATAAAGGCTGGAAGTATTGAGATTGGACTACTTCACATTGTTTTACAAAGAAAGTCAGGTGAGATATGAACTCAGAAATTCATGGACCCTTTGAGACGGGTTTGGTAGAATGTAGCGAGTGTTCCAAAGGGAACTAGAGGTGCACTCAGCAAGAAGGGCAGAAGCGTGGTAAGCATGGAGGAAAACACAACCACTCCCAGGGAAAGGAGAAACTAAAGTTACATTCCTTCCTCACAAAACTAACAGGTACTTAGGGAAGGAGACCAAGAACTCAGATTAAATGGATGACTATTGGCCAATACAATCTTAATATTCCTTCACCTTGAATAAATTTTAGACAGGTTTCTTCCTGACAATAGGACCCTGACCTTCTTTTCTTAGATCATTTACTTTAGGGAACTTATAATTGCAAATTCTTTCTCTATCTCTGACATGTAGATAAATCTTCTCCCAGTCTCCCTCAGAATGTCTTTCTCAAGGACCTGGGAAACAGCCTTTTGAAAAGTAAACATCAAGAAACATAGCTTCCTTATATCTACTACTAGCTACTCTAGTTTTAGTTCAATGGCATGGCATGAAATCAATCAGAAAGGGAGAAAAAGCAGGAAATGAAAAGAGGAGGAAAAGCAGGTTCCATGAGGACTGGTCTTTGACTTATGACCGATGACAATGTGATCACTGACAAAGGCTAGAATGATATGGTACACACTCGGTACACGCAAATAATGAAAGAAATAAAGTGAAGAAGAAAGGAAAAGAAAGAAAGAGGAAGAGGGAGAAAGAAAGGGAGAGAGACGGAAGGAGAGGCAGAGGGAGGATGGGAGGGATAGAGGGACTGGGAAAATAAAGGAAGAACAAAAAGAATCAGAGACTCTGTTTAGAGACCAGAGTTTCCTGAAGCTGGGGTTCACACTCTATATTTCTTGAGAGGCTTTTGAACAGGTTATGATGTTTACCCTATAAGCACGCTGTCAGGTTTTCTAGCATCACTACCACTTTATCCCAAGACATGAGAGTGAAAAGCTATGTTTACACTGAATTTGTATTGTGAACTTCGTTGCCTTTGCTTCTTCTTAGCACATTAAATTCTTTATCTTTAAAGCTTAACTAACAATTGTTCCTTCTCCATGCTAAAGAGAGAGTGCTGGTCTTTCTGTTGAATTGCTTTTGACAGTTCAGCCCAGGGTAAATCCGAGTAGCATAAACAAAGGTATGTATGGAAATACTTATAAAGTCAAGAAAATATGAGATAAAATTGCCTGTACAAGTACTGAGCATCTGAATAAACATGAGTCTTGACTATTCTTCTGAGATGTATGCAAGGATCATTTTAGATGTTGCTACTTGACTGGCCACCAAAGTGGTGATTCACAGTGTGAGCCTCAAGGCACCTTTCTCTTACTGGAGTGGAGAAAACATGGTTCTAAAATTCAGGATGATTTCAAAGGCCTGAGAGTAAGTTAGCATGATATCCATAAAGCAGATCAGAAGGTTCCCCAGGGAATATCGGTTGCTATAACTTTTCAGAGTTGGTGCACAACTAAATTCTGCATGGAGGCATGTTGCTGTGAGCACAGAATCTGATGGATGTTGACATGAATTGCTAAGTGTCAGCTCACCTACCAAAAGACCTAGTTATAACCTCACTTCTTCAGCACAGTTGTAGCTTATCCAAAAAATCATCCAAGCATGTTTACCCATCAGAATAGGCCTGACAGCAAAGTCAAAGGTTAAAATGTTGGCAGGGATGTGGATTTCAGTGCATTGGGAGTATATACTTTTTAAAAAAATGACTCATGCACAGGAGTGGACATACGTTTTAGGTAGCACTCAACTATGGAAATAGTACTCAACCTGAAAGTAGTTTCCCTTAGGCAAACACAATGGTGATCTATATAATTCTACCTCTTCTTATTTCATAAAACGGAGAGACCTCAGGGCAAGGGACCACTAAAACTGACATTTGCTAGGTATCTAAGAGCTGGCAATCAAAAGCTGATGGAGAATACTTCAGTATTTCAACTACATGCCAGAACTGATGAAGTCGCGATAATTAAAGTGCAACTTGGAGCAACTGAAGACCATGAATCAAATATTTTCTACAAATAACAATAAAGAAATAAAATATAGCATTCAGAAGGGTGTAGGAACATATAACTGCATAGACAAAGAAGAGAATCAGTGGATCATGCAGAAACAAAATAAGAAACAAAAGTGGAACTCCTGCAGTCCCAGCCACTCAGAAGGCTGACTCAGGAGGATCGCATGAGCCCAGGAGTTTGAGCCTGCAGTGAGCTAAATTCATGCCTCTGCATTCCAGCTGAAGTAGCAGAGTAAAACCCTATCTCAAAGGAAAAAAAAAAAGTAGAACCCTTAGGAAGTAAGTCAAAGGAAAAAAGGAATTCCCCTATTATTATTTGATGTTATTAAAAACATACTGAGTGAACGAAAGCAGACATACATAAGCATATACTGAATGATTCCATTTAAATTAAGTTCATAAATCAACAAAGCAAATCTACAGTTATAAAACTGAGAAAGTGTTTAGGGGTTGGGGGTGGGAGGAAGTGTCAGGAAAGGAGCAAAAGAGAGTTTATGGTGATGAATACTCTCCCTGTTTTCACTGGATGTGGTTACTTGTGTGCATAAATTTATGTAAGAACCATAGAGCTGGGCCAGGTGCTGTGGCTCACACCTGTTACCCCAGCACTTTGGGAGGCTGAGGCAGGTGGATCACCTGAGGTCAGGAGTTTGAGACCAGCCTGACCAACATGGAGAAATTTCATCTCTACTAAAAATACAAAAATTAGCTAGGCATGGTGATGCATGCCTATAATCCCAACTACTTAGGAGGCTGAGGCAGGAAGAATTGCTTGAATCCAGGAGGCGGAGGTTGTGATGAGCCGAGATCGCCCCATTGCACTCCAGCCTGGGCAAGAAGAGTGAAACTCCATCTCAAGAAAAAAACAACAACAACAAAACAAAATACAGAGCTGTACACTTAAGATCTAGGCCTTTAAAAAGAAAGAAGGATAGATACCTGATTTTGGTGAATCCTATGACCATTAGCCTTTGATTAGGCTCAGTCAAATGTCCTTATGGAATAATGTCTGCTGAGACATGTTCCTAACCAGTGACACATACATTTCACTCCTGCTTCCTAGGAATTAAACAAAATGAAGTCATCCTTGAACATTTACTCTTATCAGCCTCATTTGGTACTTAACACATTGTGAGTCTCCATAAATATTAAACAGGCACTCCCAGCTATAGCACTAAGTTAGATTCAATAGCACATCAGGGAATGAAGAGTGTTCACTAGGCACCGGTATTAGAATACCACTGGTATGTTAAACAAAGCTTTTATTTAAGACATGTTTTGCAAAGTACTTTGGAAAATGCAGAGTCAATTTTCTGCTCAGCTATTTAAACACATCAAACTACACATACACACACGAAGAGCCACCATTTCTAAAGCTTATTAGTACACGATCATCTGTCAATAACTCTGGCCTCTGGGTACCGTTCATAAATCTCAGGGGACAGAAAGAAAGAATTCCAGCTTTTCAGTTTCATTGGCTTTAATTCTGCGTCTGTTGCTTGATTAATGGAGGAGGTTTGGCACCACTCTGCCCTGCAGTCAAAGGTAAAGCACACTAATGATGACCAATAGGTAGGGGAAGAAAATGGAGAAGAGGAGAGTTCATGATACTTAGGTGAAGAGCTGAACATCATCCATCTCTTTTAACTCGGAGTAAGACCGCAGAGAAAAAAAGATTTTGATTTCTCTCTTTGTTCACAGCTGAGAACTCATAGAAACTTTCTGTCTTTGTTCTGTCATCTTGAACATTTGAGGAAAGAAAAATGAGCCTTTGGAATGTGTGTACTATGTACGGATGTGGGGGCGTGTGTACGTGTGTGTATGCAAGCACTTGTGTGTAGGTCTAGGGGAGCTGGGGAAATACTCCCCTGTGTGTGGGGCTGGCTCTGAGCTTTCCAGGGAATTTCCCTGCCAGTCTCCTTCTCTGCTTCATTCATTCTTAGTTGCTTGCTTTTGAGCTAACATCCTCAGTGACTACAATAAAAATAACCCAAAGTGACAGCTCGAGACCAGCAAAAAAGCTAGTCTATGCCCATAAAAACAATTTATATTTCAGGCAAACTTGTCCCAGGGTACTTTTTGTCAGTTTTCTTTGTTCAAATCCCTGTTATTTTTGCTTGCAACCACTCATGTCGTAACCATATTTTAAAAATGAAATCTAAGAAGATGAAATGGGTTTGGTGGGGGTAAGAAGAAGGAAAAGGATGTCAGGAGTAAAAGGAGCTTGACAAATGAGGCTTGAATTTTTTTTCCAGTCTGTCAGACCTTGCCCCTGCTGCTGATGTGGAGTATAATGCATTGGCTGGTGGCTCTGTCTATTTTACCTATGTAAGTCTCTTCGATTGGATATCTGATGACCAACACATGGTGAGCAAGCTTAGTCTACACTGGGTTGTAGCTTTTCTTGCTGTGGCTGTAGCGAGGAAAATGTTATCTCCATGACATAGAGAACTGCTACCCTTTCTCTAGGGTTATTCCAAGAAAGGTGGCCAGTATACAGCATTCCTACTGATATATTTAGAATTAGGGCACCCTTAAGGAGACACACCTTCATTAAGCTTGGGGCAAGACCATTCCCAGGGACGCCACATCCTGATTTATGTGTAGTGTAACTGCCCAGTGGGTTCACCTTGCCTGATGCCTCGGCAGAGCCGATTTCTCAAGATAGGGGAATTGCAATAAAGAAAGAGTAACTCACACAGAGCCGACTGTGTGGGATATCGAAGTTTTACTATTACTCAAATTAGTCTCCCCGAGCATTTGGGGATCAGAGTTTTTAAGGATAACTTGGTGTGTAAGGGGGAAGCAGTAAGCCTGGAGTGCTGATTGGTCAGGTCAGAGATGAAATCAGGAGGTTCAGAATCTGGAGTCTCCAGCTGCGTGACTCCTAAATCATAATTTCTAATCTTGTGGCTAATTTGTTAGTCTTACAAAGGCAGTCTAGTCTCCAGGCAAGGTTTATTTTGAGAAAGGGCTGTTATGTTTCTTTTAAACTATAAACTAAATTCCTCCAAAAGTTAGTTCAGTCTATGCCCCGGAATGAACAATGACAGCTTGGAAGCTATAACCACGCTGGCCAGATGCCGTGACTCACGCCTATAATCCCTGCACTTTGCGAGGCCAAGGCAGGTGGATCACCTGAGGTCAGGAGTTCAAGACCAGCCTGGCCACCATGCTGAAACCCTGTCTCTACTAATAATATACAATTTAGCCCAGCATGATGGCAGGTACCTGTAATGCCAGCTACTCGGGAGACAGAGGCAGGAGAATCACTGGAACCTAGGAGGGGGAGGTTGCAGTGAGCTGAGATTCAGCCACTGCACTCCAGCCTGGGCAACACAGTAAGATTCCATCTCAAAAAATAAAATAAAATAATACATAAATATATAAGTAAATAAAACTTCATGGTTTAAAATAGTTTTACCTTTACACGTCATCTTATAACTTACGTAGGAAAGCTCTGTGCTAAGAGCTGTGTGAAGAAAACTTGACAGATCCACCCCTTTAGGAACATGTAATTTTACAAAGACTAATGGAGTCCAATATAAACATGATAAAAATAAAAGCACAAACTTTAAAAGTATATGTGTATAGGGTGGCTTAGTGAATAGGCAACAGGCCTACACACTGCAACAGAAGACATCAACATATTGCATAGTAATAAAATAACTGATATCCAAAACATCAATTTTGACTCTTCAAGGAAACATTGAATTACTCATTACATTCAGGATATTTTGTTTAAGAAGATAGAGAAGTATATCATTTACAATAGAAAAATTTCATTACTGCAGAAAATCCTTCACCTAAGATTTTAATTTTTCAATGTTATAACACATATGTAAAAAACTGATTATCTGGGGAAAAAATTACCTGTATATTTAATTGCTTCCATTTGGTGGGCAAGTGAGATGATTATAACAGGTATATCTCAAATCTGTTGCTGACACCCTGTAGGCCTATCAAGTAAATGATCACCTGATTATAATGCTTTGATGACTCTCTGAAGAGGAGGAAACCTACACAGATATAATAGTTAAGTTTTGATTTGCAAGTCTGAGAACTAAAGAGAAGTCATTATTAACTGCTTTGAGTAACAGCAGTTGAGAAGATTAATGGAGGCAAACAGAATATGTTCAATAGGACATAGTCAGTATTTGGAAATGGGGAATGAGTGGGGAGGGGAGCGGGAATCTCCTAGGCTTCTCTCTGGAGCAATCATGTGCATTTACTGGTAAGTAGCACCTTGAGGGAGAGCAGATTCCTGGCCAGGACACACTGAGGCACACAGTAGTGGGAGGACACATGTTTCTTTTTAGATTTGCTCAGTTTGCAATGTTATAGGAGTTAATAAGAAATTATTTTAGGCATATAGGAAAAGGAGTCGTTAGGAAGTTTTTGTTTCTTTTAAAGCAGATTCAGAAACGTTTCTTGTCTAGCAGGAAAGCTGGGGCTCTTAGAGCCAGGTAGACAACCTTCGATATGCAAATACCAACCATTAGAAACTGGCTCCACCCAAACGTGGCAATTCCCACCCTCTTCTTTGCCCCCACATGTGCCTGGCAACACGGCCACTCCTATGTATCCCCACCTGTGTATAAGGTCGTGAAGCCCTGTATTTGCATATTAAAAGGCTAAATTGGGAGGGTCAGTTCCCCTCTCTGCCCCCCCTCCACCCCTGGACCCCGTGGGCTACATGAGTGACATGCCCGGTCAAGCAATCTTCTGAGCCCTATGCAAATCAGACACCAATTCCTCCAGCCTCCTCATGTAAGCAGACATTTTTCTTCCACACGTGGAGTTTCCTCTGTCAGCTTTGGAGCCCTCCTTCCTCTGTCTCTGTATGGGAGCTTCTTCCTTCTTGCTTGCCTATTAAACTCTCCACTCCTTAAAACCAGTCTACATGTGCCCATGTGGTTTTATCCAATTCAAGGCAAGACTGAGGACCCTGGTGGTGTTCAACTTATCGGAGCTTTATCAGGTATGCAAACTTCAAACACCCAGGGTAAGGTGTACAGTTGGTAGCATCCGGAACTCAGAAGATAGATCTTGATTGAAGACATACATTTAAGGATAATTATCATAGTATTGGCAGGGTAAGAGTAGAGAGAAAGAGACAGGGAGTCTAGAAAGAAGAAGACAGAGCATCATATAAAGGTCCAACAGAGAATGCCAGTTATTATGCTAAATAATAAGAAGGGAGAGTAGAAAATAAATTTAGCATTTTGTCTTTGCTATTAAGATTTATGCTATTCAATAACTAAAAAAAATGCTCCCACTCTGCCATGTTAGAAGGAAATGCAGTGTAATGCAAATTCAAGTACAAAATACTAGAAAACCATGAAGATACAGTAATCTGAGAAGATGTGGAAGAAAGCTGAAATTTGAAGTATGTGATGTAAGTGACTTACTGGAGAAAAAATGGAGGAAAATCTAGAAGAGCAGAATGCCATGGCAAAGATCCAGTTCAACATCTTCATTTCAAAAACTTTTCTAACTCCCTATATTGTTCACCACAGCACTCTCTATAAACTTCCCTAAAATACTTATCACATTTATTAAACTTGTTGATATGTCTGTCTCTCTTACTTTATGTGAGTTCTTGTAGGCCATGGATCTTATCTTATACAACTCTAGGTCCATAATTTAAAAGACAGCAAGTCACAGGTGGTTAAGGCTCACATATAGCCAATGTTTAGTAAATGTCAGCAGAGCAAAGATTATATAAACTAGCCTACATATTGGATTAATTATAGCCGAGCATCTGACAAATAAATAATTGCTATGAGAAGGTGGTAAATCGGCTGAGGGCTTTAAATGAGAGTGCTTTTATGTGTATTGACATACACAAACACAAGTTTCAGTGTTAGGCTGGGCAATAATTACCACTAGTTTATAGATAAAGAAAGATGTGGATATGGGTACTACCAAAAGCCACAAGTGAGTAAGTAGTAGAATCAGGCAGAACGTTATCCAAGGTCCTCTGACTTTGACTAAAAATAGCATTCTTGGTGAATATTGATAAGAGGTCCAAAAATTGGAAACATTCAGAGTTGTCAATGCATGAAAAAAAAAAGAAAAAAGACAGAAAAAAGCACTACTACAGTATTAGCTATGAGAAGAAGGGCTTGCCCTGAAAAATGTACAGTGTACATTGCTTGATATGGACAAAGAGAACAGCTGAATCTCTCTTCTAGCCTATGTAATCCTCAAAGATATACAACATATGTGTTTGCTTGCTTAATTATTATACCGAGATACTCCCTTGCAGCCGAACTTCACTTGAGAAGTACGTGCAGGCATACCTCATTTTATGTGCTTCACTTTGCTGCACTCATCAGACGTTGTGCTATTTACAAATTGAAAGTCTGTGGCAGTGCTGTGTTGGGCAAAGCCCTCAGCACCATTTTTTCCAACAGCATGTGCTCACTTGTGTCTCTGTGTCACACTTCCTTAATTTTCATGATATTTCAGACTTTGTCATTATTATTATGTCTGTGATCCATGATCTTTGATGTTACTATTATCGTTGTCTTAGAATGTCACAAACCATGTCCATATAAGACGGCAAACTTAAGTGTGTGTGTTCTGACTGCTCTACTGACCAGCCATTTCCTCATTTCTCTCCTCCTCCTTGGGCCTCCCTATTTCCTGAGACACAATAATAAAATTAGGCCAATAAGTAGCCCTACAGTGGTCTCTAAGTGTTCAAGTAAAAGGAAGAGTCTCACATCTCTCACTTTTAAATTACAATCTAGAGTGATTAAACTTAGTAAGGAAAGCATGTCAACAGCAAAGAAAGGCCAAAAGCTCGGCCTCTTGTGCTGAATAGCCAAGTTGTGAATACAAAGGAAAAGTTCTTTAAAAAAAAAATTGAAAGTACCACTCCAGTAAACACACACACAAAAGCTAAACAGCCTGATTGCTATACGGAGAACGTTTTAGTGGTCTGGATAGATGATAAAACAAGCCACAACATCCTCTTAAGTTGAAGCTCAATCTAGAGCAAGGCTCTCAATATCTTCAGTTCTATAGTGGCTGAAAGGGCTGAGGAAGCTACAGGAACAAAACTGGAAGCTAACAAAGGTTGTTTCATGAAGTTGAAGGAAATAAGTCATCTTTATAACATAAAACTACAAGGTGAAGCAGCATGTGCTGATGTAAAAGCACAGCAAGTTATCCAGAAGATCTAGCGAAGATCATTGATAAAGGTGGCTGCACTAAACAACAAATTTTCAGGGTAGACAAAACAGCCTTATATTGGAAGAAGATGCCATCTAGAACTTTCATAGCTGCACAGAAGTCAATGCCTGGTTTCTAAATTTCAAAGGACAGGCTGACTAGTTAGGGGACAATGTGGCTGATGACTTCAATCTGATGCCAGTGCTCACTTAACATTTCAAAAATTCTAAGGTCCTTAAGAATGATGCTAAATCTACTTTGCCGATGCTTTATAAACGGAAAAACTAACTCTAGATGACAACACATCTGTTTACACAATGATTTACTGAAAATTTTAAGCCCACTGTTGAGATCTACTGTTTAGAAGAAAAGATTCCTTTCAAAATATGACTACTCATTAACAATGTAACTGGCCAAACAAAAGAGCTCTGATGGAGATGTACAAGGAGATTAATGTTGTGTTCATGCCTGCTACCACAACATCTATTCTTCAGCCATTGGATCCAGGAGTGATTTCAACTTTCAAGTTTTATTGATTAAGAAATACATTTTGTAAGGCTATAGCTGCCGAAGAGAGTAATTCCTCTGATGGATGTGGGTGAAGTAAATTGAAAACCATCTGGAGAGGATTTACCATTTTAGATCCTATTAAGAACATTCACAATTCATTGGGGGAGGTTCAAAATATCAACATGAATGGAGCTTGTACTTCTCATGGGTGAATGCCGAGGGATGCAAGACTTCAGTAGAGGAAAGACTGAAGATACGGTGAAAATACCAAGAAGACTAGAATTAGAAGTGGAACCTAAAGACATAACTGAATTGCTATAATCTCATGAAGAAACTTGAACAAATGAGTTTTCTTTTATGGATGAACAAAGAAAGTGGTGTCTTGAGATGTAATCTACTCCTCCTCCTAGTGAAGATGCTATGAACATTGTTAAGATTATAACAAATGGTTTTAGAATGTTGCATAAATTAAGTTGCTAAAGCAGTGGCAGGGTTGAGAGGTTGACTCCAATTTTGAAAGAAGTTCACTAAGAAGCTATCAAACAGCATCACATGCTGTTTTCTGAGGAAGATTTGCTAGAAAAAAAAGAGTCTATTGATGTGGCAAACTTCATTGTTGTCTTATTTTAAGAAAATGCCACAGTAACTCCAAACTTTAGCAAGCACCGCCACAATCAGTCAGCAGCCATCAGCATCGAGGTGGCAAGATCTTTCACCAACAGAAAGTGTACAACTAGCTGAAGGCTCAGATGACTATTAGCATTTTTTAGCAATAAAGCATTTTTAAATATATATATATATATATATATATATATATAGTATGTGCACACTTAATACAGTATAATGTAAGCATAACTCTTACGTGTACTAGGAAACCAAAAATGTGTGACTCAATTTATTGCAATAATTCATTTTATTCCAATGGTCTGGAACTGAATGTGCAATGTCTCCGAAGTGTATCTATATTGAAGTCTTACTATGAATATGATGCTATGATTCTTACCATACAAATGAAAGTACACAGCTCTGATGAACAATAGTTATATCAAAACAAGTACACATAACTATGTTGCAAAGTAAAATAGAGTAAATTCTTAAATTAAAACAATAAAAACATAACATAGGGTTTTGAAGAAAAGAGAGAATACCCAATTGTAGAGGATGAAAAATGGTTTCATATAGGTGACAGTTAAAAGAAACTTTTAGAAATTATCTCTTAACTGTATATGATGTTTGATATATTTTCTAAGGTACTCTTTTTTTTCACTTACTATGTCTGTTCACTAATAGAGAATAAGGGCCATAGTAGAAATGGGATAAAAATAAATAACGTCATGAAGGGGAAAGCACAGGCATGATTATGCAAGTTGTTCAGCTTCTTGGAATGCAGAGGGCATGTAGAGCAGTATTGGTAACTAAGACTATAACCTTAAAGCACAATCCATAGTATAATAAGCTTTGACTGTCAATGTGAAGAATTGGTAGGTGACTGTGAATTGTGGAAGTCATTCAAGTAGGAGAATGATGTGTTCGATTGTTTTGTAACATTGAATTGACTCCAGGATTTCTCAGCTTAAGGAAACTGGAAGTTCAACAATAGCAAATAGAAAGTTCTTTGAATTTGGAAATTAAGCTTAATGTACAGGGAAAATGGTATAAATGTAGACTATATATGGGGGTACCAATGAGAATTTCCAGACAGGCAACTGGAGATGATTTGCTAGGCATCCACTATAAGTAGATGGCAAAACTGTGCAAATCCATCCCCATGGAGTAGAGGTGGAAAGTAGGAAGTATGGAAATAATCACAACATACATGTTTGCCCTGAGTTTTATAATTTACAAAATATCTCATATATTTTATAGTGTTGGACCCTCACAATTGTGAGGCAAGCAGGAAAAACAGTCTTATTCCTATTTTAAAGATGAGAAATAGGATTAACATAAGTGGCCTCTTCAAAGTGACAAAAATAAATGCAATAGAGTTAGATTTAAAAAAAAAAAGTCATCTGGATTCAAATTTGGTGTTCTTTTCAAGATACCCAGTAGAAAATTATAATGTTTAATTAATAGATACCAAATATACTCCATAAATGTTTTTGAATGAAGGAAGAAAGGAATAGTAAGAGAATGAAGTGACAAACAAAGCCAGATTAAAAGGCATTAGGGAGGGAATAATGATCACTGCTATTAGGATAACATCATCGAGTGCTTATTTTATGCTAAACCCTGTTTTAGAAGCTTTACATGTAGTTTTTTTTTTTCTAACCCTTCACAACAACTCTATGAGGTGAGCTATGGTTATTCCCTTTTTACAGATAAAGAGACTGAGGTACACAAACTAATTTATGGAAGTTGACCTTCTAGTAGGTGCTGTTACAAAGGCACGCTGTCCGCAAAACTTAGTATCACTGCAGCTGACTTTCATTTGCATGGAAACATTTATAGACAGATAAAAATGATATTAAAGATAGAGAAATACATAGATAAATGGGTAGATGATGTGATGGTTAATTTCATGTGTCAATAAACTGGGCTACAGAGTGCCCAGATTAAACATCATTTCTGGGTGTGTCTGTGAGGGTGTTTCTGGTTGAGATCAGCATTTTAATTGGTGACCTTAATATAGGCAGTCACCATCCAATTCATTGAGAACCTGAATAGAACAAAAAGCTAAGGAAGAAAGGAAGTGCATTCTTTCTGCCTGATTGCCTGAGTTGGGATATCTGTTTTTCCTGCCCTTGAACTTGAATTTACACTGTCAGATCTCCTGGTTCTCAGGCCTTCAAACTGACTGAAACATCACCACTAGCTTTCCTGGGTCTTCAGCTTGCAGATGGCAGGTCATGAGATTTCTCAGCCTCTATAATCATGTGAACAAATTCCTCACAATAAATTAGTGTCTATCTCCTTCTCTGTATCTTTGTCTCTCTTCTATTGGTTCTGTTTGTCTAGAGAACCTTGCCTAATAGTGATGGGTGGATGGATGGATGAATAGTAGATGGATGCATGGATGAATAGATGTATGGATGGATGGATGGATGGATGGTCAGATTGATGGATTGATAAATGATAGATGGATGAATAGATTCATGGATTGATAGATGTATGGAAGAATGGATTGATGGACAGAGGAATAAATGAATGGATAAATAATAGATGGGTGGATGAATAGATAGATCAATGGATGGAAGGACCAATAGAAGGAGAAACAGAAAAATTGCCAGACAGAAAGAGAAAGGGGTAGATAATAGAGTGCACTGGTACTGAAAATTGTGATATAGTGCTCTTGTCTATTGCACAGATTCCTTCATATGTATTTCTCAAAGTATAGTACCATAGGCACTTGAATTAATTCTAATTCCTCATTACATACAATTTAATTTATTTCAGATTCATACTAATACTCCCCACATCTTGTTTCTGACTTAAAATGCAATTTTTTATTTGAGGAATATTAAATTTCTTTTAAAAAGAGAAAATTTATTTTAAAAGAAAAGGAAAAATTTATAAGGTTTTATGAAATATCAATTCAGGCTTTTATTTCTATAGTGTCTATAGATTTAGTAAAATCTTGACTAAAAGCTGTTAAATGTAATCTTGTCAAAAGCTACCAAAATGACTTTATGTCTCACTGTATAACTTTTTTTTCTAATAGAGATGTAGTACAAAACACTTTCATAGATCAAGATCTGAGAGTTACAATCACATCCCTTTAAGTGTAACCAAAATAGTTCAGTGGAAATGTGTTCATCTAAGAGATAGAATTCAAATGACATTTCAAATACACACACACACACACACACACACACAGACACACTCCAGTTTCCAAAGCAACTAAATGTTATATTGCTGTTTCTTTCACGGTGAATTTGATCAATCATTTGCATCTACTCTGGATGAAAAGGGACAGTTAGGAGGCAACATAATAAATTGGGTTAAAAATAATCAAATTCCCTTGTACTTACATAACCTGCTGATTCCAAGGAGCTCTAAGTACCTTATAGATATTATCTCATTAATCCCTACAACATCAGTGTGAGATGGATGGCAAATAGTATGCTCTATTAGGTACAGAAGAGATAGAGACAATGATTACAATAATACATCGTGTTTGTAGAACATCTCGTGCTGAGGTGTTCAGGACATTTCAGATGCTATCAAATGAATTGCTTGATCTTCCTAAGGGATTGATACTGGGCAAATATCATCTTCTTTCAGATTAATGTGGAAAACTAAAGCATACACAGTGATATATTCAATTTTACTGGTGGGGACATTGTTCAAGGACATTTTTTCTTCTAACTATACTCAGTGTTCTGAAAACTTGACTATTATTGTTTTTGCTTGATATTAAAAGTAGACAGTTGATTGAGTGATGAAAGATAAATGGTAGGTAGGTAAGTAGAGAGGGAGAGAGAGAGTGTGTGTGCAGGGGAGGGGGGGAGAGAGAGAGAGAGAGAGAGAGAGAGAGAGAGAGAAAGAGAGAGGATAGATAGATAGCAAACTTCAAATTTTAATCCTGGCCTAAACATGGTGGTAATTATCATATCATGATGCCATGCCTACAGACCCAGAGCTGCTGGTGAAAGAAAAGATAAAGTCTCTATATTTAACACATTTTCTGAAATTCTAATGGACTTAATTTATAAAACCTAATCCAAGACCTTTCTGAAGTAGGAATAGAGGAGATGATAGAAATAGCAATGCATTTAAAATTTCAAGTAATGTTTCATCATCAAATGCATTTTTGAACGCTAAAAAGGCATAAGACTCAAATGACTGCAATGATTTTATTTAAGAGGACAAAATAATTTTTGGAATGACTGTATGGGCTTCCTGGTATATGAATTAAAATTGGATTAAAAGCAATCTTTTACTGTAACCTGGTGGATTCTGCCGTTACTCTACACTGCTTTCACCTGAATGAAGCTGACAAAAAGTAGCTGTTGCCCTATAGTAGAAAGAAACCTAGTAAGTAAGAGTTTGGTGCTTTGATGAAACATCCAGCTGACCCAGTGAGTGAGTAGAGAGGAGTAAAATCAGATGAGAGTAGTGGGACCTCTCAGGAACCAGGTTATAAAGGGCTTTGGGGGTTTTGAAAGGAAATGTATGTATTTTTAAGTACAATGGAAACAACTGGAGAGCTTTGAGCAGAGCTTTGATGTGATCTGATTTGCATTTAAAAATCACTCCTAATACTTTGAGGACAATGAATTGCAGGAACTCAAGACTGGCAACAGGGAGACCAGTCTGGACGTTGTTGCAGTAGTCAGAGACTACAGAGCCTCTGGAAGGTTTTAATCTAGAGATTAAAGAGAATTTAAAATGTTGTGCCAACTGTGTGATTTTATGAACCTGGAGATCTCATCCTCTAACTATGGTAGACCACAGCGGTCATAAATTAAATAACATAACATTTAATTTTCTATAATCACAAATATTTTTAAGAAGTCACAATACAAAGTTATAAACATCAACTATGTTATTATGGTTAGAGAATTAGAACGAGTTGAGCTTCTTCCTTATTATTTCTGTTCTTTGCTGAAAGAGTTGAAAGCTCTTCAATGTGATTTGCTTTACACAGAACACAAAATCAATCATAACCAAAAACTTGTGACAACAGCTGATTTATCTTATTTTCCCTGGACCATAAAAAAAGCAAAAAACACATAAAAACAAATAGATAAATGACCAGAAAGAAATAGGCAGTACCCAATTATAAGTTATTTCCTTGCTTTATCAAATAAAGATAGAAGCATTGAGCCTGTTCTTTTTCTGTTTCCGTCATTTATCGTGCTTTTCTCATTAGCTATTGGTTGATTTTAGGCATTTGAATATGAGAATGAAAAGCATTTCTGCTTTATGCTCAATATTCTGTTTTATTATTATTTTTTTGAGATGGAGTTTTGCTCTTGTTGCCCAGGCTGGAGTGCAATGGTGTGATCTGGGCTCACCACAACCTCCACCTTCCCACAACTTCCACCTCTTGGGTTCAAGCGATTCTCCTGCCTCAGCCTCCCAAGTAGCTGGGATTACAGGCATGTGTCACCATGCCCGGCTAATTTTGTATTTTTAGTAGAGACAGGGTTTCTCCATGTTGGTCAGGCTGGTCTCGAACTCCCAACCTCAGGTGATCCACCTGCCTCGGCCTCCCAAAGTGCTGGGATTACAGGCGTGAGCCACCATATCTGGCCTATGCTCAATATTCTTTACAAATAGAGGTATGCACAAGAAATCAGAAAGCTATCATTATATTTTGACACTGAGGGTGACTTTCTAGCCTAGACCAAGCTATTTGCCATCCTGTACTTGGTTCATACTATACCCCCAACTCTCAACTGACCTTTATTTTTATTTTTTATTATTATTATTTTCCTAGAACAGGAATCCACATAGGATTCTTTCTTTCTTTCTTATTTATTTATTTTTTGATATGGAGTCTCACTCTGTCGCCAGGCTAGAGTACAGTGGCACAATCTAGGCTCACTGCAATCTCCGCCTCCTGGGTTAAAGCAATTCTCCTGCCCCAAGCCTCCTGAGTAGCTGGGATTACAGGCATGTACCACCACACCCAGCTAATTTATGTATTTTTAGTAGATACAGGATTTCACCATGTTGGTCAGACTGGTCTTCAATCCTGACCTCCTGATCCACCTGCGTCAGCCTCCCAAAGTGTTGGGATTACAGGCGTGAGCCACATCAGTTACCTCCAGTACAACATGTTGTACATAAATGTGTTGAAATGCATATGATTAATGTCATTGTTTCATTACAGTATTATTTTCAATTTTATTAGACAGCAGTTAGTATATTTAAAGCAAAATGAAGAAGAATGCCTTAGTCTTCTTAGAAGTTAGATTTTCTAAAAATCTCAAGTTAAAAAATTTAAATCATGACTAAGCAAGACAGAAAAATTCTGTTATAGTACAAGTGTAAAAGTAAAGTCTGCTAAAATAAATAAATAACATGGTTTAAAATCTGTAGTATCAACTGCAACATTCCACATAGCGTCAGATTTGCAAAGTACAAGTTTCATATTTAAAGTATCATATATCAAAATAAAGCCAAATATATTTAATTATCAAAAAGTATCCACATTATTTTAAATTAAAGAAAGACGTGCTCTTATTTTCAAATGCATTTCTGTGTACCATTAATTTTCTAACTGTATAACCCTGTACCACAGACATGATCCCTCGAGACAGAGCAGGTCCTTTGCTAGGACTGCAGAGGAAGAGTTTGCAATGCTCTGTATTAAAGGCTACAGAATAAAGCAAGGAGGAGGGAGGGCTTTTTAAAAAATACATGAACATCACCCTTCTTTCCTTAACCCTGATGTATTTTCTCATACTGCTGAACAATCCATTACTCAGAATTAGTAAGGCTTTGCCTCAGCAGGAGGTGTCGAGTGGTTTATGGATTTGAATGTCGCGGCAATCTATAAGCAGTTAGGGGAAAAAGAACTACAACTCTAGATTGGTTAATGCTTTCTCTTTGGCTTGCCAAATATGCGTTTTATTTACAATTTAATGAATTATTTACTTTGGTTGAAATAATCCATTCTTATTAAGGCACATCTGGCGATAATTATGAAATGTGTAAACAATGAAAGCATGTATTTTCCAACTGGCAAATAGAAATTCATCAATATTGGTAACAGCCAAGTTGAAACTGCATTCCCTCTCTTTAACCATAATTGGAATACCTAAAACACATCTTATTATCTTGACACAAAATTAATATACAGAATAAAGGGTCTCTTAATAGTCATGTTTAACTCACCATTCTTATTAAAATCTAATTAAAGCTCCCCCAAAGGAGAGCAGTCTGGATTTAGTGAGTAGTTTTATATAACCATTGAACTCTCATTATTACTCATGGGCTAAAGAAAATATTTTGGAGATATCAGATGATTTCAGTTTATATCTGCACACCAATTATATATTACGTATAAAATCTCTTTACAAAATGACAAATATTTTTACAGAGAAAATTCTATTTCTTACACAAAGCTTTTATTATTTTGGTATTATGTTTATTTTTTCCATTGATCTTGAGTATAACTTTTTAAGCTGTGAGAGACTAGCACTGAGACATTGAAGGAATAGCAGGAATGAAACAGTTATTTTCACCTAGAGTAAAAAAAAATTTTAAGTGGATCTTATATTTTTTTGTTATAGCCTGATGTTGAGTTTGACCAGAAATAAATTCAAGTTTTTAAATCAACCACCACAGCATAATTCCATTGTCCTTTAAATGTTCCCATGGGACCTACACTTAATGCAGGCACCAAATGTTAACACTGAGTGCTTACCATGTGCCTTGCACTGTGCCAGAAGCTAAGCCCCAAAACAGCAAAACCAGATGAGGGTGCTGTCCTGCTACAGCTGAGGGTTTTGAAGCATTGCTATTACTAATCCCTAGTAGGTATTCCGAGAGTTTTGGCTACTTGCTTACAACAGTATGGGGGTTACCTCACCCCAGAAGACTTTGCTGGGTAATCGGCATCACTATGTCCCCTCGTTGGCAAACCTTGTTTTATTCATCCTTGTTTCTTCAGCTCAAACGAAATGCAGAGATTGTCGTGGAGGAATGAAGTTAGTTTGGTTCAAATGTGGTCCTTACCGTGTCAGTTTTCCTCAGTACAGGAGCCAGTGCTTACCACCTCTTACTCCTTGGTGTACTCAAGCTCTCTGCTCAGAGTTCTGTTAGAGCACTGGTCCAACTGTGTTGCAATCATCAGTTAATATCAATATTTGATTCTTAAGGAGGAGTGAGGTCACATGCCCCTAGAGTGACAAACTGGAAACCCAGGGGTCCTGCATTGTGAGAGATTTGTGTGAGTGTAGTTTGTTTTTAAACTAAAGTATGACTTTTCAAAGTTGGAAAATCATGGATATGTATATATAGAGAGGAATATATACAGAGGAACATATATATATATATATATATATATATATATATATATATATATATGATTACATGTAGGTATATATAGCTATAGGAAAAATTACACATACACACACATGCACACACACACACACACACACACACACACACACACACACATATATATATATATATATATGCCCTAGCAGGTATTCCTAGGGTTTTGGCCACCTGCTTACAACAATATGGGGGTCACCTAACCCTAGAAGACTTTGCTGGGCAGTCGGTATGACTATGTCCCCTCCTTGGTAAACCTTGCTTTATTCATCCTTGTTTCTTCAGCTCAAACAAAATGCAGAGCTTGTTGTGGAGGAATGAACATAGTTTGGTTCAAACTTGGTCTTCACCATGTCAGTTTTCCTCAGAGAGATACATATATCTTCTTTTCTCCTTTCACTAGTTGGTCTATGAACCCTTTCAGCCCCCTAGCCAGCATCTTCTTCAACTCCTGTTCTCCAGACTTAGCATCTTGCCTCACACGTTAGCTGGCTCTGTATATCCATCCATATTTGGATGCCTTTCTGCCTCTCTGCCTGTATTTACTCCTCTAAGTCATAAAGTTTCACAGGAATGTGACAGGAACCCCACCACTAACTGTTCAGACTCCTTGTCTCTCATCTCAGTGGAGATCATAAGGTTTATTTCAATGTATCCCCGAGCAGTTGTCTACCCAACAGCAATTTCTCTACATTTTTAAAATGTAAAAAATATCCTTCCTGCTATTGCTGATGTAGTATTCCAGGAGGATGCGGAGCTTTGCAGACACGAGGTACCCTTACTATCTACCATATATTTGATTATTTTTTCCTTTATCTTGGGAAAAAATGATTAAAATTACAATGTTCTCAAGTAAATTACACTATGATGTTTATGAATCTTTGCAGAACAACAAATTTCATTCCATCACAACATCATACCAAACATGGAAATTTGACAAGTTCTGCCAATAAAGTCTGATAAAGTGTTGTCAACCTTTTTTCTTTTTTGGAGATAGGGTCTCATTCTGTCATCCAGGCTGGAGTACAATGGCTTGGTCTCATTCAGCTCACTGTAACCTCTGCCTCCTGGGGTCAAGCTATTCTCCTGCCTTAGCCTCCTAAGTAGCTGAAATTACAGGCGCATGTCACCATGCCCAGATAATTTCTTTGTATTTTTAGTAGAGACAGGGTTTCCTCATGTTGGCCAGACTTTGTATCAATCTTTTGCTTAATATTAACCAGCAAAAAAGGGCCTATAATCCTGGTGGCAATGAAGCGATGGAGTTATGATTTGATGTCATCAAGCTGATCATTTCAGTTCTGAGACTGCGTAATAAATGGGTTGAAATTCCTTTATTCTTTGTAACAGATGTGAGTTACTTTTTAGAAAATTCCATATTTATTTATCACCAGAAAAGCCATGAGGTGAGGGTTTCCAAAAATTTTATTTTATAAAGCAAGGGCAAAAACTATGTAAACAAAAAGCTGAGGCCACCATGGTGCTATCTGATTTTTTGCACAATACTGCTTTTAAGTAGAGATGAAGGCAGAAAAGTAACATTTGACTTGTATTCAGGGCTTGGTTATGCTGAAATTTCTGCATTATTTTTTATTTTAAAATAATTTAAAATTAGGCCTGACTCATGGAAAGAAGTCTCTCTAATTTAAGCAAGCATTTTTCCCTAAGTTTTTGTTTTTGTTTTGGTTTTATTTTTGGTCAAATTTCAAGAATCCTAAACAATGGGAAGAGAATTAAACGCCTGTAAACTCAATATTTTCCCCACATGTACTATTCCTTGGGTTCGTTAATTATTTCAACCATTTAACAATTATTTAGGCATTAACTAATCTTGTGTGCACCTAGAGATTCAAGGATCAATAGGACATGCACTCTGCCTGCCTCATGGAACTTCAAGTTTAGCGAAGGAAACAGAAAAAGGGGCAAGAAATAATGAAAATGAGAAATTTTTGTTATTTCTAAGTATGAGAAATGTCATACTTACTGCAACTTCAGTTCTTAATTCAGGAAAGTAAACCAGGTTTCTTTAACAGCCTTCACTTTTACTAGTTTAGTTGACGAGGTCATTTTCTCCCAGGAATACAATATCCCATTAATTCTTCAAAAGTACCTTCACTGATATTTTTTAAAAAAAAGAGGACTGAGAAATGTAAAAACTTTGAAAAGTCATTTATGAGTTATATTGTGGGGAGTAGAGATTGAGGGGAGCAGTGGTCAGGAAAAAATCTCTGGAGAGCTCTTGAAACGGTTGCAGTTAATGTGAAACTGTAAAGACACCTCTAATAGGATTCCAAACCCCAAGGACTGACAGGGTAGCTCACCTGAATACTCAGGGCTCTCTTTTCTTCTATTTTAATGCAAGAGAATTCACGGTGAGCACATTGCTGAGGGAAGAATGAAGATTAGTTATTCTGTACCCTCCCTGGCAATTTTCCTTCTAGCCAAGTAAGTTTCTAGCTAAAGGGAAGAATCCTGAATTTGGTTTCCCAAAAGCCTTTTGTGACAAATGACAGCTATATTAACCTGGTGGATAGGTGTGCTGAAATAGAAAATTATTGCATCTACATTGCACTGGATTCTGATTTCATTCACCCTAGGTAACTCCAGGGCTGCTTTCTTTGAAATTTTTGTGAGCAAATTGCATCAGGAGAAGACTTTTTTCCCCCGACTAAGTAGTCTATGACTAGGTCATGATTAACTCCTATGGTAGCTGCCTTCTTTCCAAATTATAGGGAAAGAATGAGCTAAAGTGTGTCTCAAGCTAAAAAGACATATTAAAAATAACCCTTCCCTACAGAAAATACAGCATTCATCATAGGAATCTTCCCATCAAAGAAGCATTTGCCTAAAATATTTTCAGGTCATGCATATTTTCTCCAGTAGTGTCTATAATGATATTCAATCTAGCACATTCACAGATTTCTGAGAATCCTTGCTTTCAGTATCCATGTGATTATGTATAAATTAATTGATGGAATTGCCTTGTTATAAGCTCTCAGTCTTTACAAAATATAGTATGCCTGATCAATATTAGATTTCTATTGACAGAATGATGTTAACTTTAGGAAGGCATACCTCTACCTCTCCTCCAGGAGTTTTCAAAGTTATTTAGACTGCTATAAAATCATTAGATGTCTATTTCAGTGTTAACCACACCACTGCTTAAGACTGGTCTGCCTTTCTGCATACTCAGATCTGCAAATGCACCATGCTACAAATGGCAGCATGGGACATACATGTTTATATCGTACTATTGTATTTTGGTCCAATTTTAAAATAAATATAAATGTTGTCAAATATTTATAATTTATAAATATGTATTAAAATAACCCAGCCAATTTGTATGCTTTTAGTTAACTCTATAATCTTCAAATGTCAAAATAGAATCTTTGTGCTGTCTATCTCAAATAATTGTTCCACCTTTTTATTCTCTCTGTAAAACCACAGCCAGAAGAACATGGCTCAACTATTAAGTGGAAAGGGAAAGAGGGAAAGAACATGGACATGGTGTGGCATATTTAATGGACTGGGATATGTATTCTTATAGGCCAGTGGTTTATGGACGAAAATACTTTTGAAACAATTTTGGAATAAGATGGGAAATTTGCATTCCTCTGGCAGCAAGATCTTAGGGGATTTGGGCTGTTCATCTGGAGTTAAGTATGTGAAATGCCTAGTAGAGAAGTAGTAAGTAAAATCTAGAGATTTCATTCAGGTTGCCTATAAATAAGCTTATCAGAACTAGCACAAGGTTTCATTAGGCATTTACCTACCTTTTTCATGAAACCTCAACACTTGACTCCTAAAAATGTTAAAAGGTCATCTAATTATATAACACTTGTGCATCCGGTGTCACATATACATTTTTATAGTTCCATTTGGAAACAACTGGACTGTGATTTCTGATTCATAAGAAACTCTAGGGTAGGGGGGATTGCAGGCTATTCTTTAAATGCACACTTCAGAAGAGACCAACAGTACTGCCTACCTAAGGAGTAACTCCAACACTATTCTTCATTATTGATATGGTTAGACTTTTTGTCCCCACCCAAATCTCATCTTGAATTATAATCCCCATAATCCCCATGTGTCTAGGAAGAGATTGGATCATGGAGATGGGAGGTGACTGGATCATGGGAGTGGTTTACCCCATGCTGTTCTTGTGATAGTGAGTTCTCATGAGATCTGATGATTTTATAAGGGGCTCTTGCTCCTTCACTTCTCACTCCTCTCTCTCCTGCCACCATATAAAGAAGGTTCTTGCTTCCCCTTTGCCTTCACTGTGACTGTAAGTTTCCTGAGGCCTCCCTCAGCCATGTGGAACATGAGTCAATTAAAGCTCTTTCCTTTATAAATTACCCAGTCTCAGGTATTTCTTTATAGCAGTGTACACAGACTAATACAATTATACAGAAACAACACCATATTCTTCGGTTTCTTATATTCCGAACAAAATATATTTTTAATATTTTCATGTTACTATAAAGTACCTGTATTTCCTCACTTTATCTTTTGAAATCAAAACATTAGTGCTATGTAGGAGAAAAGTAACTTGCAAAGCTGCAAAACAATGCAAAAATGTTTTGTTACTTTCCTCATTTATATACAATTTAGGCAGTTTACCCAAGTTATTAAAATGATTGTTTTTAACTCTAAGGGAAATATTGGTATCTTAAATCAAAATATAGAAACTTTATCATTAAATTATCAGTTTCATATCAGTATTGCATTTAATTTAAAATTAGTGATCAACAGTATTCAGATCATCTTTGCAACAAATTTTCTCGTACCTAAACTATATATGATATATTCTATTTCTTTTAGCTCTATTTCCTTTCAAAAACTCTTCCATTTCATCTCTTCACAAAATACCTAAATTAATCACCAAGGGAAGCTCTCTTTCTGTAAAATCTTTAATTCTCTCTTTTCTCCTGATAAACAAACAGGATGGAAGAAAAAAACTGAACCAAAATCATATAACAAAACTACAAATGCTTGTCTATTGAAGGCACTACCTTGGCATCTGATTCTCAAAAAAATAAAAATAAATAGATACTTATACAGTTGTGATGGGAGTTTCCAGTGTATCTTTTATGCATGAGAAGAAATGTTTAGTGCACTAGGCTCAAAAAAAGAAGAAGAAAAAGAAGAGAAAATAAATGAAAAAGAAAAATTGAGGATTTATAGGAAAGTATAACCATTTAAAATGTAGGATAGGGAGTGAGAGGAGAGATGGGGACTGCATGAAAGAGGAGTGAAGATTACAGCTGGCAGTCAAAAACACATTATCCTGAAACAGCTTGTGAACTCTGTGCATGTCCCTTCTCTGCCCTGCCTATATCTCTGGCCATGCGGACACAGTAAGCTACATTTATTACCCAGGAGAGCAAAAGGCACAGGCCTCGACTATTCATCCATCAGACCCAGAATGGAGTGCATATTGGGAGATGGGTCAGGTCTCTCACAAATCAGCCAATGAAATCAAGATTTCTGGGGTGCTACCATAAAAGAAGTATTGGAAGTGAGGCGGGAGAATTTAATTTCTTCCAAAGGCACCGTAATGGCAGCTATAGCAAATCTCTTTCAAGTAATGAGTTCCACGGCCAAGAAATGGCTTGTCAAGGCCAGAAATGAACTGTGGCCACTGCAGACCAGAGCCTTGAGTTCTGAGATCAGGTTTCCTTTCAGTCTGGAAGCCATATGCAGGATTGTTTATTTCATCATCCAGAAATGTGAGGATTGATTATAAGCCAAGTGGAACACGACAAATATTGAAGCACTGACTGTGAGAACTGAGGGGAACCCTAAAGTCCTGTTTTCGTTTTCAAATAGAACAACTCTGTTGAAGCCCAGATGAGTAGCGACTTGTGCATCAATTCAGCACCAGAAATGTGGCATACCCCTGGAGGTCATCTGAAAGCAGTGACGTCATTTGAACAGGCACTGTCAGTAAAGACAATGGAGTCCTTTTGATCAGTCATTCAAATATGTAGTAAGAATAATTAGACCGTAAGTTCCTACAAATGGGGATAAAACTATAACATTATACTGGAAGAGACTAATATTCACATAAAAATCTTTTTGACAATATTCATACATAAGAGCAGAAACACTATTACTAAGGTCAATCCTCTTGAATTCCTAAAGAAGGGGCTGCCTACTCCATAGTTAAACTTGAAGGACATTGACAGATACATGTCCCAAAAATATCTGCTCCACCTGGTAGCCAAGTGACTCTAATGTCAGCATGAGATCCACTCTTTCACGTTAACAAATGATCTAAGTAATTTCTCTATTAAAATGCAGTTGTATTATCTCAGAGGAATAGCAGATAATCTGATTGCACCCAATATCACCTTCACTTGGATTCATTTATAAAGCTTACAAATTGCACCCAACAGAACCAGGGCTCTCAGGGAATGGCTTTTAGACAGATGGTTTGACAAAAATGAAAGCTGTCAGAAAAGTTCCTAGACACAGGGCATCCCACCCGGTGCCTGTGGGGGGCACGGAGTCACTCAAGATCTGAGTCTGAGCTCCCATTTAGCCATTTAGCAACCATCTAACTCCACGTTGACTTACTGAGATTCATTTTTTCTCTGTTAAAAGTCAATAAATCACAACTTACAGTATTTATGTGAGAATTTAGTAAAACAAGAAGTAACTGATCCAAAGTCACAAGACACTTAGTGGAAATTTCAAGGTACATTAACTAATGTCCGTTTACCTGCTGGGTCATAATTTGGTACTAACAAGAACTCAAAGGAAAAACAAAAGCAAAATGAGCTCTGCTTCCGTTTCCTTTTCATTTTCTCCAGCGTGGCTCAATGTGGTTTACGTTAGAACTTTCCCACTGAAAAATGACCTGTGCTTTATCAAAGTTAAATGTAAGAACAGCTAACCACCTCCTGCCCTTCCTCTTTTCCAAAACCTAAAGCAAAGAGTTTTCCTTCAATAAATGAAGACTACTTTCTAATGAATATTTAAACCATGAACTTGAGCTAGAGAAGCCCCTTTTCCCAAAGATTTTCCAAAAGAAAAGCAGTTTCAAAAATATCCAGAAGTGTAATCTGATTTTACTATTTTTTAAATTTCCTAAAATTTAGAAAATGTTTCTCTGTGGGTTGATTCAGGAATCTTTGAGAATGGTTTGAGAGACCCAATCTGCCCTCTAGGCTTGATCTTTCCTTCCCTGCTAATAATCCAAAAGTGCATGAGATGATGGAGACATTTTGTGTTATTTTCACACACACACACAAAATGTGAGAAGTAGAGCACAGGAAAAGTTAACTGACTTGAGACAATGTGGAAGAGGAATGCAGGGATATTTGATTACAAAGAAAAAGCCCAATTTAACTCTGAAGTCATTTAAAGTATAAGCATTCTGGATTCTCTGAGAACAGATGTTGACATTTATTTCATTCACTATCAATTTTCTGTATACATGATCAATAGAGTCACTTCAATGAAACAACTGATAATCAGGTTTCTAGAAGCAGTCTGGTCGTGAGAACATTCATACCAGGTCATGCTCTGTTCATACATGTTAAGTCATCTTTGCTATCAATCCCAGATATACAAGGTTTTATTATAGAAACAACACATGCACATTTCAATAGACATACTCACATCCAAAGTTTTAGCAAAACAAGGTATGGAACAATGTTTCCCAATTCTCAACTAGGAAGATGACTGCAGAGGAACGTAGATTATTTGTTCTTTAATAAAATGTGTAGGCACGAATGATTTGCCAATTATTCCACTTCATTATATTTAAATAGTATTCAGTTATTTTAAAATGTAATTCTGAATATTTACCAAGGGTAAGAATGCTCAGAACTTTGAATTCTAGAATATAGGTAGCCCCATCCCCACCAGATGTTAAGAGCTGACAATTTTAAGTCTCAGTTTATTTACAATGTTTTCTTACATTTGAGAAACATTTATTAATATAGTTAATAAAACCAATACTAGGTAGGTGACAAAATCTACCTTACTGGCTCAATCTCCCAAACCATATTTTCAGCTCTTTTATTTTAAAAGAGTGTTTGCAATTAGAGACACTTTTCTGAAAGTTCACTCTAGAATCAACTGGTATGATTTCAGAACCCAAAGAAGAAAAAGAAAAAAAAAAAACTCTTAGTAAGTGTACAAAAATAGTATTGCCTTTTTAAATGGCATTTTCTACTTAAACTACCTGTACAGAGATTTGAAAATAAACTTTATCTGTAATCCTTTAGAAATATTTAACTCTTTTAAAGAAATGCAGTTATAATTGTAATACTTTGGGCATGCATTTAAATTCACAATTGGTCCAATTTTCCTTCTCTGCAATTTGACTTGTTTTAAGAGAAAAAAATATCCATTTTTTTTTATCTGTCCCTTATGGGAAATGAGATTATTCGTTTTAGTTATTTATGAATTCACATTCTGGACCTTTTCTCCATAGAGTAGACAATCTTTTACAAGTAATATTTTCCAATTTTAATCAACTATAACTTATAACAATGCTCTGAGGAACTGTGTCTGTACCTTATTTTTTATTCAGCCTTCCACTTTTCGTATTCTGTGCAACCTGGAAAATGGAAATAGAAAAGTTAGAGGAGTTCTGCACTCAGAAACCTAAGAGGTTGAGCAGAGCAGCAAATCTTAGATGCTCCCAAACCAGGAAGAAGAGAAGAGGATGAGATAGGCTGGAGGGAAGGCAGCAAGATCTGTTCACAGGAGAAATATTGGGGACAAGTGTGCTGAATACTACAGACTGATCTGACTATCACAAATACTTTTCCCACTACCATGTGCCATGCAGGAGGGAAACGTACCCATGATGTTGCCTACAAATGAATTCATTGCATCCATTTAGAAATAGAAAACCTAATATTTTCTTGAGCATGAAAGAAAGATAAAGCAGAATCTCATTCCCTATTGTTTAAATGTCCTCCTTTCTTTTTGCTCAGGCAAAACACCTGGCAAAGCACCTTATACTTTGTACATGTTATTTTCTTTCTCTCTCCCTTCTTTGTTCAATTGGCATTTAATGAACATGTAGCATGTGCTCCGCTCTGAGCCTGATGAATATAAAAATGAATAAGACATAATCTTTGCTCTTGAGAGGTTTTGCCTATAAAGAAAGATAGGCATTTAAATAGATGATTTGCATGTACCATGAAGTCCTGGTGTGGACTTACTCAGTTATGTGAAAAAGTCTTCAAAGAGAGATAATACATTATATGGAAAAGCAATGTAGAGAAAGCATTCCAAGAAGATAAAAGAGAAAAGTTCTAGACATCCTAAAGATACAGCATGATAAAGGCAAAACAGAACAAGCTGATTGGCATGTCTTAAACAGGGTATTCAAAAATACAGGCTGAGTCATGAAGATAGAGGGGAAGGAAGGGGGTGAAAACCACTAGAGGGTTTTCTGGAGAGTAGAGGTCAGCGATGCCAGGGCTGCCTGTTCAGTTAATGTGAATCCATTCTGTCCAACACCAGAGTCTCTATTCTCAACCACTAAACTCTTTCAGATATATGTAATTAGAATACCAAGTGTTAAGTTCTGAGATAAAGGAAACAAAGCTCTTTGTGCTTGTTTATGGAAGAAGCACTCAGCACAGCACAGTCTTGCTAGTGGTGAGTTTCTGCAGGAGGTGCCTGCTCAGGTGAGATCTGAAGTACAGTTAGGAACTAGGCAAGTGAGAAGGAAGAGTGGAGAGAAGAGATGCATTCTCAGCTCCAGAGGCAAGAGAGAACACTTTTCTAGGAACCAGGAAAGGTCAAAGATCAAGGTAGGAAGAGAGAAGGATTAAGCAGGAGTTGAATCATAGAGCCCTTGGAAATCATACAAAGGCCTTCAGATTTTGGCCGGAAAGCAATGGTAAGCCAATGAAATAGTTTGAGCTACACAGAAACATCAGTATGTTTGCACTGCAGAGAGATTACTCTGGCTAGGTTTTAAGGAATTGGCTGAGAGAAAGTATAACTGTGGGCAAGAAAAATAAGGCTATTTCAGCAGTATAGAGGAGAAATGATAGAGACCTAAACTCTGTTAGGAACAATGAGGCCGGATAGGTGAGCCACTGTCAGAGATACTTAAGAGATGAAGAAACAGGATTTAATAAAATGCATATCAGATTTGAAAGAGAAAGAGCCAGGCGAAGTGGCTCACAACTGTAATCCCAGGACTTTGGGAGGCCAAGGCTGGTGGTTCACCTGAGGTCGGGAGTCTGAGACCAGCCTGACCAACATGGAGAAACCCTGACTCTACTAAAAATACAAAATCAGCTAGGCATGGTGGTGCATGCATGTAATCCCAGATACTTGGGAGGCTGAGGCAGGAGAATTGCTTGAACCTGGAGGCAGAGGTTGGGGTGAGCCAGAGGTTGCAGTGAGCCAAGATCGTGCCATTGAATTCCAGCCTGGGCCACAAGAGCAAAACTTGTCCCCTGCACCCCCGCCCCCAAAAAAAAAAGAAAAAAAAAAGAAAGAGAAAGAAAATGAAGTTGAAAAGTATTAAGTTTATTCAACAAGTATTTAAGAAACATCTACTACACGCTCTCCAAACTTCTAAGGCCTAAAAACAAAATGTTGAAGAAGTTAGACAAAATGTCTGTTATTACGTAGTTTATGTCTTAGTGGAAGATGGGCTTGGTGAGCAGCAGATAACTGTACAAACAAATCAGGGAATGAGATGCTTTCAGAAGGTATCCAAGTCCAGGAATAAAATGAGCAGTACGGTGATGTAATAAATAACTGGAAAGGATTGCAAAGCATCCTTAGATGGGTAGATCAAGCATCTGTTTCTGAAAACAGGACATTTGAGTCAAGATTTGAATTGGGTGAGAGAGCCATATAAGTCTCTAGGAAAGAGTGTTCTGGGATCAATAAAAGCTTATGCCAAGTCCCTGAGGTGAGGAAAAGCATAACCTATTCAAGAGTGAGAACAAAGGTAAATGAGAAGAGTAAACAAGTGGGAAGGGGGAGTGAGTAGGCAGAAGCCAGAGCCATACGATTTTTAGGTCCTGGTAATGCATTTGTGTTGTAATCTAATTTTAATGAACAGCAATTTGAGGATTTTAAGCAAGGAAATGATATAAATTGATATTTCCTTTTCAAAAAATCTCTTTATCTCTTATTGAGGAATAAGAGTAGAATCAGGAGGTCAAAGCAAGAGATCACTGCAGTGATCCAGGAAAAAACAAAGTAACTTAGAGTAAAAGCAGGAGACAGGATGAGAAGCGGCTTGGTGTGGAATTCAGGGGATGCGACGTTGATACAATTGGCTGATCGAATGAATATGAGAAGTAAAAAACAAGAGGTATCAAGTTGGACTCCTCTGTTTTGGACCAGAGACACGGGAGGATGAGACCGATAACCAAGATGAGAAGGAGTAGTGGCGGAGCAGTATTAAAGAATACCAAAAGGGTAACTATGATTTGTCCACCAAGTAGAGATGTTAAGCAGGGAGTTACATATGAAAGAGCTTCAGGCTGGAGGTAGAGTTTTGGGGCCATCAGCATTTAGATGTTATTTAGAATCATAGGGACAAGAAGGGATTGCCCAGGGAATTCCTGCAGCTAAAGTAAAAAGAAGACAGAGTATGGTTCTGGGTATTTTGATCTGGGCAAGTGGGTGGATGATAAGGCTAACTCTACCACAGGAAACATGTGAACGGAAATAAGAGTGGGGTTTGGGTCAAAGTGGGGAGCTTAATTTGGGCCCCATTGTATTTGGAATTCTGGTCATATGCACAGCTGCATTTCAGCAAAGACATTAGTACTAAAGATAATTCAGATCCATGAGCGTGTAAATGGCAGCTGCACAAAAGCCTGCGTGTGCAGTTTGAGAAGGCGTCCAGGCCATCAGCCAACACGTATTTACAGGTGGGCTGCAACGAGGACCAATCACTTGAAGGAGAGGGGTGTGGACTAGAGACCAAGAAAGAATGAGAAACTGTTACTAGTTCTATGAGGAGGAAATCAGACTATACTGTCCTAATTAATGAGACACAATAACACCTTAAAAAGGAACACAGTACAGTGGAATGGAGATTATACTATGGAAAAGGATAAATAACCAAATTTGGTGACTTCTGGAGTGTGCAACTGTGGAGAGGACGCTCTGTGTACTGCTTGGAGGAGATTACATAAGAGTGACTTTGAGGGCATGGAGACCTAAGGGACTTTTACAATATCCAGGAATGAGTCCACCTGGCCCGAGCTAAATCCATGATAGTAGTGTGGAGATGGGAAAGGCATCCAAGGATCCCTCAAGAAGTAAAAGCAGCAGGTGCTCTTCATTGCCTGGATGTGGGACAGTGAGAGATTAGCAGTCTGGAAAGATAAGTTATTATTTTCTTAACATAGAGAGCTGGGTAAATGTCAGCACCACTGGTTGGGAGCACAGAAGCTGTGAGAAGAGCAGGAGTCAGGTCAAGACCCCAGAATAGGAACAAGGAAATACTGACTTCAGCTGTGAACATGTGAGTCTGAGGTTTGCTTATTCAAATATATTAACCTGGTAGTGAGACGGACATGTGAATATATAGCATAGTAGAGACAGAGTCAGAGTCATAATAGAGAGAATCATCTGCATGTGGTGAGTAATTAAACCATGAAGATAGTGGAAATGCTTAGAGAGGCTCCTTTTACAGCAGAGAAGGTTTCCAGAATCTTTTTATAAAATAGAATGAATGAATTAAATTTTCGTACTCGCATAAGACAGTCTTCTTGCTTCCTGTGAGCTTGTACGAGGCTTAGAAGTCATTACGGTATCCCAACAAGTCAAATGCTGAACAAACTAAAACATTAACAACCTCTTTAGATCTGTCAGAAAACAGGTCACAGGGCAAACCATGGTCCCCAAAATTTGAGACTAACAAGCAGATACAGAGAATCATTACCAGAGCAGAAACCCACACACGAAACCCCCATGGCCACCAAACCCAAATTCTAACTGACAAATTGCTGGAGGCTTGAGGTAGACAAGTCTGAGAGTCAAAAACTCCCGAGGAGCCCAAATATAGAAGTGGCGGGGCGGGGTGGGGGTGGGGACGGTTCCCAGTTTTGTAAATTTTACCTCTGGGAACTCCTCTAGGTTCTTACAATGAAAATCAAAGAAAATTCTACTCATGCTTCTGGCGGGGAGAGGGGAAAGATACTCATTTAAAAATATTCCAGAGCATTCTGTTCTTCTTAACAAGGCCTGCCCGCAAGAGAAACTGTTTCACCAGACCTTAAACTATTGAAGTTTTAACCAGAACCTAACTGACCTGAGAGATGGGATGTACCCAACTCTACCCCTCTCTGTGGGAAAAGGGAAAAAACACAATTCCAGTCCACTCAAGCCATCCTGTGTCCCCAAAGGTTGTGGGAGCAGAAGGGGACTGAGAAGCGCTGAGAAGTACACAGCCCAGGGCACGAGCTGAGATCTAAATATAAGATTATAGAATGTCCCACCCACAACGCATACCCACATGCACCTTCCCACCACATCATGAAAGGCTTATTTGGTTCTCTTACTCCAGCCATCATTTTGGCCTTCAACAGAACAACAGCAAAAAAAAAAAAAATCACAAGATATACCAAAAGGCTAACAAAAAGCAAACAAATGCCGAAGCTGGAAACCATCATTCTCAGCAAACTAACACAGGAACAGAAAACCAAACACTGCATGTTCTCACTCATAAGTGGGAGTTGGACAATGAGAACACATGGACACAGGGAAGGGAACATCACACACTGGGGCCTGTCAGGGAGTTGGGGGCTAAGGGAGGGATAGCATTCAGGAATAACTAATGTAGATGACAAGCTGATGAGTGTAGTAAACCACCATAGCACGTGTATACCTATATAACAAACCTGCACATTCTGCACATGTTTCTCAGAACTTAAGGTATAATAATAAATTTTTTAAAACACCACCCTAAAGAAACAGTGTAAGCATCAGGACTAGAATCCCATAAGGCAGGGATGTTAGACTTAGGAGATTGTGAATTTAAAACAATTAGGATTAATATGCTAGAGATTCCAATGGCAAAGTAGACAACATGCAGGAACAGATGGGAACTATAAGCAGAGAGATGGAAATTCCAAAAAAAGAATCAAGAAGAAATGCTAGAAATCAAAAACGCTGTGAGAGACGGAAAAGCCTCTTTTCTTCAAAACCTCTTTAGGATTAATTGAGTCACATCAGTTGGGGTGGCAGATGAAGGAAACCACAGCAGGCCTGTTAAGCAAAGTCTGGCCCTTTTGACCAGGACAGAAAGCGCCGTACCCGAGCTCTTCGGGTCCCTGCACCACCTGCTGTGTGCCTTCATTAGGCTCTGCTACCTAGAAAACTGATGGGAGGGAGGCATTGAGTACAAGAGCTCTGCTCAGTGAAGCATTTCATAACTGCTGCTTGCACACTGTCCAGGCATATTACACCATCAATTGTGTGAGCTCCCACTTATTGCCACTAATTGCTGCAGAGAGAACAATGCTGACCACGGCAGAGCAGCTACTAAACCAAGGAAGGTAAGGCCAGGAGCGCTTAATAGCTTATTGGGATCGTCGGGAAATTCTGTGAAGAGAATCAATTTCCCTCTAAGTATCGGCCTGCTAACAGCAAAAGGCACTCAGGTTTTTAATAGTAAATAAGGGCCTCCTGAGGACGAATCATTAATTTCTCACTGAAACTTGCCCTTTACAGTAAGTTGTGCATCATAAACCACGGCTCATCCTCACGCACACACTTCTTGGCTCACAAACGAATTTCCAAAGCTGGACACCCTATAAGGAATGTCAGTGATTTAAAGGTATTCTCAATTCCTTTCTTACTGGTAGTAAATGTCCTTTTGAGAGTGTTCACAAAACACCCAAGACAAGCCTTTGTTCTCTTTTGTTGTTGTTTTTTGTTATTCTCTTTTAAGTGGACATTTTTGTGTGAGTTTTATCACAAAAAGGATTTCTTAAAATAGAAATGAACTTTGTGATCTCTTTGACTGGAATTTCTGGGAAAGAGAAAAGAGTTTTAATGCATCAAGTTTTTATGTTACTTGTTAGTGCAACATTTCCGTTCATCTAATGGCCCTTGATGTTTTGCAGCGAGGGACTCCTTTGAGAATCCGCTGAAAGCCCCAGAATGTCTCCTGAGAAAATGCACAGACACACACGTTTGCATGAGAAGTCACCCTGGCTGCCATTGATGGTTCCCCTAGAAGTTCAATGACTTCAGAGAAAGGCGCCCTGCTCTAAGAGGTGATTTGGGTGCTTGCTTTTTTACAAGTGGTGTCTTTAGTGGATGGCTCTTTCCATCCCATGGTGAGAAACTGGTTCGCACCACTCCCCAAGAGATTATGGAAACATTTACAAGGCACTCAACTCATGGATTCTTTCCACCAGAGGCCATGAAGGGGAGTGTGATTGATACATTTTGTTAGCTGATGTAGCTATCTTCTCTATGGTCCTTTAACTTCTCAGAACATCCTGCCCCTTCAGTTCAAAAGCCATCTGAAGCCTACCTGTGAGCTGGTCCAGGAAATGATGCACTCTGATTTCTACGCCCTCTTCCTGTGAACTTGTCTCCAATTTAGCCTCTCAAGGTCCCTTTTTTGTGAGTTAGCTTCTCCCTAATGCTACATCTCAGATGGGCCAGTGACTCACACAGTGTGGCACAAGGACAAATCCAGCCTGCCTTGCAACCAACTCAGATTCCAGGACCACTGAAACCACCTTAGGCATCCTGGAAGCCTAAGATGGACCACATCAGAGGAACCAGGCTGCCCTTTACAAGGTACTTGTAAAAATACTCTCTCCCTACTTACAACTTTGAAGAAAAAGACAGTAAAACCAACAGCCGCCTTGTGGCCACTGTATGTTGAAAACCTCAAGCGTGGCTCTCAGAAAAAGAATAGCCAAGAAAGATCAAGATATTTTTCCTTCCAACTTTTTAGAAAGAGCCTAAATCTGGACACAACCCCCCATTTTGCTTTCCCTCCCCACTTCTTTGGAGACAGCCTAGAAGAAAGGGAACCTTGTTCCAATTTGGAAGCCTCATTAGACATCATTAAATTCCCTTATAAGACAGTGAGTTGCAAGCCTGGCTTGCTTAAGGGTATGTGGAATGATTATATAACAAGCAAAAAAGAAAATGCATTTTTCATATTAAGAGCAAAGCTTACACATCTTAACATAGTTTTACCGTTAGTTCTAGTGAAAAGACATAAATATATCTGAGGTAAGGAAAGTTTGCACCCCAGGGGAAGAAATTGCTTCTGGTCACTATACCTTCAGATGCTGAGGCATGAAAGAGAGGAGAGAGAAATGAGGTTAGACTTTACTCTCCTCTCTCTCTCTCTCTCTCTCTCTCTCTCTCTCTCTCTCTGAATTGAATCTCAGAAGAGAGACTGCAATAAAGACTCCTAGAAACACTTGAGGTTGGGTGGAGATCGTAGATAGAAAGCTTGTTTCTTACTTCCCTGGAAACCTGGAAGATCCCTTGTGTCCTGGAAGACCTAGAAAACCCATGTCTCCTAGGGAACCCGTGGTCAGCATGGCAACTAAGAACATACATCCATGATGGTTCCCTATGGTGTTACCAGATGTCCCAGAGAGGATGTGTACTATTGTGAATGGTGTTCACTGATCACCAAGTGTAAGGACAAAAGGATTTCATTGTAAAAGGCCAAAATCAGTGGCACCAACCCGGGCAAGATGCAAGCTGAAAGTTGAATTTGGTCCTTGACCAATATGAGACAACTAATTATGAATTATGATAGCTCTGGACACTTAAGCAGCTCCTTCTCCCAGTCCCCCTCTACCTATCAACCCATGTCATCATATTCTGTAGATTTCCAGATTTACATCCAGATGCAATATGAGAGGAAAGGGAAGAGCACCTATAATACTGAGTAATTAACTCAAGGTGACATATTTTATTTCAAGGGAGACTGAGACATCCTTGGTGGACAAAGCCAGACATTTTCAGCCAGAGTAGGAGTGACAAGATGAAATGAGTTACAAAAAATATAGTTATGTATTTGTGTATCAGTTGTACAAATAGTAAATTTTGAGTCCCATTTTTCTTGCAGTGTTAAAAACAGAAGATAGAGCAACTATAGCTTCGTGGAGTTTCTTGGAGAAAGTGTTACATACACATAAATTTATGTAAGTGTCCTCACATTTTAACTCACATAAACTCATTCAATATACTTCTCCCACCTTTAACATTACTGTAGAATAATGCTAGTTTGATGGCTAAAATTCTTATGTTGTTGCATAAAAATACCACACCTATTTGTTATAATCTTTATAAGGTATCAAATTAGTTTAAAACTATCTATGAGTTTTCGTTTTCTGAAGGGAATGGCAAATGCTGAGATTTTACTACCAATGCCACCATACAATGCTTAAATATTCCAAAATTTCCATGTGGCATTGGAGGAGGTGTCCAAAATTATTGGACCTCAAGTAAGTTCTACGATTCTTTTACACTAAATATATAGCTTTCCATTATGCAGTTTGTATGTGTACTTTTTGAAGAAGCAAAACGCTGGGAAAATAGTGTGATAAAATAATTCTGTTAAAGGAACATTCTGAAAAACACACAAATTGACTTGCTAATATGTGAAGCTGAACTAAAAGCATGTGCTTTAATTTTCAGCAGGAGGTCTGCTACTTATTAATTTAACAGTGGTTCAATATAATAAACACATACACACACACACCCCTCCCCTCTCAACGTAGGTCCAAGTCTGCTAGAGAAATTCTCAGCCCTTCCATTACTCTAGTCCCCCACAGCATGTGTTAAAACATGACTCTGCTTAAATACAGCATTCTACTTTCTAGTGTCTGGAAAGATGGAGGCATCTTAAGGCTTTCCAATTCTTCTCCATTAATGGATACTTTAACAGAAACTTAGGTAAGGTCAATTAAATCTTTCTTTGCCCAAAGAAGCCCAGCTGGTGGGAGCTGGTCAGGTGTTCTGTGATGCATGCTGGTTGTGTCTGCCCGTCTCACTTGGGATGACTGTTGGGGCACTGGGTCGATCAAATCCCTCACATCTATGCTTTTTGGTTGCCACCACAAACTGGTATTCAACCTAGAAGGAATGCTTGTCACTTAAGCTACTTACAACCACATCCACTGGTCATAAGCTTTCATTGCATATTTACACACACATATACACAGCCCAACCCAACTAAATAAAATACTGTTACAGTTTTAAAAATTTATAATGGGAGCTGTTTCTTGGGACAGTCACACTGTCATCTTTGGACATTTAATTCTTTTAAAAAAAATTAACTTTCTTTATAACCAATCTGCTATTATGAACATATTTGTCTAATACTACTATTCCAAAAAATCTTTCTTAATTCAGGCACCAGCCATAACTTATTACTGGCTACTAGATAATCTTGAACAAAATTGACTCAGTGCTGACTAAAACTTTGTAGTCAACTTAAAATAAAAAGTTAATTGTCTTTCAGAGTTTTAAAAAAATTACTAAGATAGTCTGAGGTTCATTCTTTCTATAAAATATTAATATTTCACATTGAGTTTTTTCTTCTTTTTGGAATGACTAATAAGTACCTCATATTTTTCTAGTCTGAAATCTACCTTGTGAGTCCAAAAATTAATGATTTTCAAAAACAAGGGGACCCTACAAAAAGAAATATTCTCAATAGATATTGCCAGCCTAACTTTGAGGGTATATCATTACATAGGCAAATGATTATCCCTGTATTACAACAAAAACACAGAGACTGCATTAATTTTCTTCTGATGCTATAAGTTACCACAAACTTAATGGCTTAGAACAACACGGTTTAATAATGTACAATTCTGGCCAGATGCGGTGGCTCATATTTGTAATCCCAGCACTTTGGGAGGCTGAGGCAGGCAGATCACCTGAGGTCAGGAGTTCAAGACCAGTCTGGCCAACATGTTGAAACCCCATCTCCACTAAAAATGCAAGAAAATTAGTCAGATGTAGTGGCGGGCTACTGTAATCCCAACTACTGGGGAGGCTGAGGTAGAAGAATCGCTTGAACCTGGGAGGTGGAGGTTGCTGTGAGCCGAGATCATGCCATTGCACTCTAGCCTAGGCTACAAGAGCAAAACTCCATCTCAAAAAAAAATTAATCATTAATAATGTATAGTTCTATAAATTATATGTCTGATACAGGTCTCACTGGGCAAAAAGCAAGGTTTCAGTAACACTGCATTCTCTGCTGGAGGTTCCAGGGGGAAGTGCATTTTCCTGCTTTTTCCAGCTTCTAGAGGCTGCCTACATTCCTTGGCTGATGGACTCCTTTTTTAGTCTTCTATGTCCGTTCTTCCATAGCCCAAATCCCCCTCTAATTTTGAACTCTGTCTCTTTCTTCCACTGTGAAAAACACTTTCTTCCACTGTTAAAAACACCCTGGCTTAACACCTGGTTAAGCAAGGATAATCTTCCTATTTTAAATTCCCCTAATTAACATCTGTAATTCCATTTTCTTAATGCCCCTGCCTGCTTCAGAAAGTAAAACACATAAGGCAATGGGCAGCAAAACCTAATTCTATAGAGCATAAATAAGTCACCAACTCTAGTCAGCTTCCTTTATAAGAATCTCTTTATGGGACAGGAAAAATGTTAAGCAAGGTAGATATTAATAGAAGGCCAATTTCTTATTTTCCAGTCAGCACTGACCTCAAGAAGCCAAAGAGGGCATAAAAAGAAATTGACAAAGAGGCAAATCTTCTTTGCATAATCAGCAAGCACTATATGAAATTAACAAAGAGGAGAAATTTGTTGGTGTTTCAGGAAACAGAATACTTCTTACCTTTAAATTCACCTGTATTTGCAAAAGTTCTCCAAATTTCTGGCATGCTTGAATTAAGAATTATCTGTGTGTGAGTGTGTGTATGTGTATGCATATATATACACACATATATTTACACATTATATGCATATTGATGGTATATATACACACACACCTCATCAATGCTTTTCAGATACTAGGCCATCTACTACCATATAAAGAAATCAAGGCTGCTAAGCTAGATATCAATAGGTATTTAGTATCATCCTGGAGCTTTATTAATCTTATGGTTACAATCCATCCAGATTTGGCAAGCAAATAGAGGACATCATAATTAAACAAAATAAGGACAAGTAGATCATTTTTAGATAAAGAACTAAATTATATCATAACCACATAACCCAACGCCAGCTATATTCCTTCAACTCCAGTTGCACTGGTTGGTTTCGTAATGCTGATGTCACTGTTTACTCTTACAGCTTTAACCCCCATCTCTTCCCTCATGGCATCCACATTGCTTGGTGTACTTTGGTATGTTTGATCTTTTAAAATATGCAATGATTTTATTTCCATTAATGATAATGAATTGTAGTTTCTATTCTGTTTTTAACTTTTAATATTTGAACACTATTTTAGAATTTCATCAATGTTGCTGTATGTTCATATAATCCCTCATTTCTGAGTGATTGGAATTATTCTATAGCATGCATCCATCTCGTTCTACTTATTCATTCTCCTAGTTTTAAATACTAAGTTGCTTTCAACTACTCTCTACTGAATAGAGAAGGTTCCTGTGGTTATATACAGGTATAATATGCAGATTTTGTTTCACCAAGTCTTGCGTATCATGCTCCACAAGCGCTGCCCTGAGATGTGCTTCCACCAGCAGTGCATGGACGTCCCTGCAACACTCATTCATGCTTATGTTTGGCCTCCAGAGACTCGTGCAGCACCAGAGTCCCATTTAGAAGTGGTAGGGATAACTGCCACTTGGACTTTGTATTACTTTGTTATTTGCTTGTGCCGTGAGGCTCACAATCCTCTGGTAAATACAATTCCCGCAGCATTGGACCCTCATTCCTCACTTAACCTGGATCCACCAGGCCAGGCAGGAAGGAGATGCTATGTCAGCCAGTCCACTACATCCATCTGTCCCTCTCTAAGGAAAAGAGAATCTACACCCTTTTTCAACAGCATTTTAAAAACCTCTTCAATTTCATAATGTTTTATAAGCTAGTCTCTATACCCAGACTACATTTTCTTCTGCCAGTTATGAAATGAAGGCCCCATGCTAATGAATACATGTATCCAAATCGTTAGAGAAAATGTTGAGCCACCTCAACTCAGCACTCACCAATGCACATAGACAGCAGCATATGAGCTGCAGCCCAGCCAGCAAAATGCCATTTCTTATGCTAGTTCCTACACAACTGTGAATAGAGGAGAAAATTTCATTCCAAGACCTTTATAGCTCAATAATGTACGTCCCATTTTAGCTTAGAAACTGTGAAACGATCATGTTTTCAAGATTGTAAGATTAATCAGCCTTAAACATGCCATAAATATTTTGAGCTAGCTTCTCATTTTCACATTAATCATGAAGTAAGAATATTCCCATTTAAAGTATGCATATAATGCTAAAGTACATTGTTTCCCGTGCATGAGTCACACACCAAAGTGTTTTGGGAAAAGATGCACATCTGAAAAATCAACATCTCAGAATTATCAGAATTGGATGGAAGAAATCTTCTAGGGACAATAGTTCCAGTACATACAAGAGAGTTGAGTTTTTACCTTTAATAACTTACAGTTTATGATTTATTACTACATACACAGTCTCTTTGTTTCTTTACCATTCTTGTTAGGTAGATATCTCTCATTATCTCAACTTTAGGCAACTTGCACATGGTCACTGGACCTGCAAATGATGGAATTGAGACTTAAACATTAACTGACAAATCTTTCCCCCTTTTTTTACACTTTTTTCTATAACCATTATCTTTTAAGTAAAAGAGAATTCACGCTTTTTTTCAACAGCAATTTTTTTAAAGCCTATTCAATTTCACAGCTTTCGAGTGTATCCCTTATATACATATACCCTTATTTTGTTCTCCATCTAATAGCAGGTAGCTTAAGAAATCATTTGGTTCTTTCCTGATATCAAATCTCAAAACCCAAAATATACCTTAGGTGATTTATTTTATGTTATTTTTCTTTATTTGTCCACACTTAAAATAGCATAAACGTATTGTCTCATAGTTTTTATAGGTTAAGGGTGTGGTGGGCTCAGCTGGGTCTCTGCTTAAAGCTTCACAGGCCGAAAGCCACAGTGTCCACAGGGTGCATTCTTCTTCAGGCTCCACGGAAGAATCCTTTGGTATCATTCAGACTGATTATTGGCAGAATTTGGTTCCTTGTGGTGTCAGGTCTGAGGTTCCCATGGCCTTGCGGGCTGACAGGTGAGAGCTATTCTCCGCCTCCAGAGTGCACCCAGCTGATGCCTCCGCTTCCCCCCCGAAAAGCCAGCAACACGGCTTCGCTCTTTTCTTTCTTCCCTGGTCACATCTCTCTCTCACTGTGACCTCTCCTACCTCGCTTTTCCATTTTTGAGAAAAGGGAGCCCACGTGATCCTACCAGGCCCACCCAGAAAATAAAAAAATATATACCTTAGGTGATTTATTTTTTGCTTTATTACTTTTTTCTTTATTCATCCATAATGAAAACATCATAGATTTATTGCCATAGTTTTTATAGGTTAAAAGTGTTAAAATCTCCCTGTTTTAAGGTCAGATGATTAGTGACCTTAATTCCATCTGCAAAGTCTCTTTCGCCGTATCACATAACATAACCATGGCAGTAACAACAAAATCCTGCTGACCACATGGATGTGTCAGGCTTTGCTCTAAGCAGTAGGATTAAGACGTCAACAAAACAAAGCCCTGTCCTCCAGGAGTGCTCATTTTAGTTGAGGAGACGGAGAGGAAACTACTTAGCTGATCTTTACCATGTAGGGAAGAGTACTGTAAAGGAAATCAGGCTGGGTACAGTGGCTCACACCTGGAATCCCAGCACTTTGGGAGGCCAAGGTGGGTGGATCACCTGAGGTCAGGAGTTCGAGATCAGCCTGGCCAACATGGTGAAATCTCGTCTCTACTAAAAATACAAAAAATACCCAGGCATGGTGGTAGGCACCTGTAATCCCAGCTACTTGGGAGGCTGAGACAGGAGAATCACTTGAACTAGGGAGGCAGATGTTGCAGTGAGCCGGTATTGCATTATTGCACTCCAGCCTTGGTGACAGAGTGAGACTCTGTCTCAAAATAAATAAATAAATGGAAGGAAGGAAGGAAGGAAGGAAGGAAGGAAGGAAGGAAGGAAGCAAGGAAGGAAGAAAATCAAAGCAGAGGGTAAAGAGAAGGAGGAATGCAGGTAATTCCGATTGGATAGTCGGAGAAGGCCTCTCTGATACATGAGCAGAGTCATAGAAACTGGGAAAGAGAGCAGCGTGCTTGGCTGTGGGTCGCACATCCGAGTTGAGGAAACAGCAGTTACAAGTGCTCCGAGGTGGGAGCAGTCTTTGTGTGTTTAAAGAAAAACAAGGTCAGCGTCCATGGAACAGCACGAAGGAGGGCTAGAGGGAGGATGGAAGCTTTGGGTCATGATATGAGGGTCATCATCATAAGGGCTTTAGTTATATTCTGAGCAAGACAGGAAGCTATTGGAAGGTTTGGAAGAAAGGATCCATATGCTGTAACATGTTCAAAAGGATTGCCTCGAGAGTCTTGGAAGTTGTTTCTAGGAAGTCAAAAGGACACCTTGTAGACCTATGGCTGCTTCCTACCGTCTTGCACCCACCCATCCTGCATACAGAAGGGACTAGTTATCAACAGCAGGTCTACGCTGGATGCCTGTGCCTTACCTATTGCTTGCTTTATTGATTTTTGTCTTCATTTGCCATTTAATATTTATTTGACAGTGATTTTTCAAGATTAAAATACACACACATGCACATGTTTTTTTCAGGGGAAGACTCTTGAACTTGCTTGATATATGATGCATGCTTCAAACAATGCTGTACTGATGCGCTCAATTAAACAAGTGCACCACTAAAACTAAAACACTGCATTTAAGAACAGTGAACTTCCAGGATTGCTCTGCCGTATCCAACCACAAACCAGGAGCACCAAAGTGGCTTCTCTAGGGATTTTATCAGGCTATACCTAGTACCCGTTTCCTACAGATTACAGGCATGACTTCATCTGCATGTCTCCTCACCTAGCATCGCTTTGTCCTTAATTAGGTGACGAGACACAGCAGTGTGATTTGAGGAAAGAAAGCAAAGATAACCTTGTTTAGAGGCTGCTGCTGTGAATCTATCCTTGCTGAAGATCTGGTTCCTTGATTTTCAGGAGATTAAGAATTGAGCTGTTTGCTAAAAAAGTATTTCAGACTTGATTTGGAATTTCGGTTTTTGATTGGAGGTGGAGTGTACACAGAGGAAGAACGTTTGGAGGCTGTTAAAAGCAGTGTCATTGAAAAGAAACTGTTCCCTTCAAAAGTTCTATTACGAGGGGTTGCCTGTGGCAGTTCTGAGTGTTTTTACTGGGGAGCTGACAGTTTTTACTGATAATGTCTCCATGCACTAGTTATCGGCTGTGCCCCATGCATCTCTGATGCATTCGGATAGGGTCATTTATCGCAAGTTTATTCAAGTCGTTCCAAGCGCATAACCAACATTATCTTCAAAAAACAATAAGTGGTGGTTGAGCTTTATATACTAAAAAAACACAGAGAGTAAAATGGAAGCTGACAAGCAACAGAAAATATTCTGCCAGAAATTAAGTGCTAAGTATGCCATGGCCAAGGGTTAGAAAATAACCACCGAAGCACCAAACCCACCAAACCCACTGCTGAATAAAACTCCCCCCCCGCCCCAAAATGAGAAAAACTGTGAAGGAAAAAAAACCTGGATTAGAACTAAAGCAGCTCTGCATTTTCACATGCCAAAAAATCTCATTAGAAAAGAAATTGCAAACCATCAGTCAGATTGTTATGAACTGTGAAGAAATATACAGAAACTTGAGAAAGGCTGTCTGCTATTCTGTAAGCTGTAACACAGCAAAGCCAGGGTGTGATGTAAATAACATTTCCATAATAAGGTGCTTGACTTTTTGCTTCTCACTTGTGTCCACTGACCTGAACTCAGGATTTATCATCAACTTTAAAACATTTTAAACAAAGACAATATTATTCTTTGGTCAATCAAATTCAAATAATAGTAGGCAGACAGAAAGACTACAGTACATTCTGGATTATTTTCTTTTTCTTTTTTGGTGGGGTTAAAAAAAAAGGAGGTTAATGAGAAAACAACCCAGATCGTCCTTACTGATCAATTTTCCATTTCTTTCCTCATTCCCAGAATGCAACCATTTCCTTCACTTATGTAACCTGCAAACTGACTGCCTTCTCCATAGCTAATAATAGCATCCTGGATTCTGTTACCCACTTGATCTGCTGATCTGCAGACTGCTTCTCTGACAGCAATCTTGTTTTGTTTTCCCAGGGAAAGTCCAACAGCACTGACATTTGGAAAGGCAATCTGAAGAATTTCAGTTGAGGAAATTAATATTTCTCATCTAAGTCAGGCAATACTCTAAAACAAAGTGTTTAGTTTCTAAAAAGGGTGGGGTGGTTGATAGAAAAAAAACCTAGTGGTTTGTATTGTGTGTGTGTGTGTGTGTGTGTGTGTGTGTGTGTGTGTGTGTTACTTAATGGCTTGTATTGAACTCTCAAATAAATTTCTTTTTAGTAAATTCATGTAGGTTTTCCTCCCTAAACAATGTATAACTGATTTTAAAAATGGAAGTTTAGGATTTCTGACAATTCATAGGTATAAAACAGAAATTCTCTGAGTATGACAGAGCAGGACCCCAAAGACAGCTTTGCAAAGGAGAATCACTCCTCAACAACTCCAACTTTGGAAATTTAATTGTAGATTTGAGTTCTTTAAAAGCGGTGCAACTCTTTACTTTTAAACAAGTTGTGAGTCTCTGATGTATGACATCTGTGTCCACATATTTGCTCATAATTTAAAACATTTTGAATAAAGAAAATATGATTCTTTGGTGAATTAAGTTCAAGTAATAGTAGATAGAAAGAAAGACTGTAGCTCGTAATTGAAGTGCCATGTCTGTAGCAATTTACCAGAACTGTCCTAACAAAGTGCCACAAACTGGGTGGTTTAAAATAATGGAAATGTGTTCCCTCGCAGTTCTGGAGGCTAGAAGTCCAAAATCAGGTGCTGGCATGGCCATGCTGCATCCAAAGGCTCTAGCGGAAGGTCCTTCTTTGCCTCTGCCAGCTTCTAGTGGTTGCTGGTAGTACTTGGTGTCCCCTGGACAGTGACTGCGTCACTTCAGTTTCCTCCTCAGTGTCACATGGGATCCTTCTTGTGACTATGTGTCCAGATCTCCCTCTCCTCTCCCTTAGAAAGACACCAGTCACTAATTAAGGCTCTTGAGAAGCCAATAGGATTGCATTTTAACTCAATTACATCTATAAAGACCCTATCTCCATATAAGGTCACATTACAGGTTCCGTGTAGACATGGAATTCCAGAGGGGTGCAGGTGGACGCTATGCAACCCAATGCAATGGCAAATCCAGTGGGCACCAATGGCACCACTACCCTTCATCCTCATGTCTTACATAAGCTTTGATGAGGCCGGCGTGTCCCTCAGTCCGGCGTGCCCTATACCTGTGTCCTGGAGCACCTCTCAGGCTGTGTTCCTTCCCTTCCTGAGGCACAACAGGGCCTAGAATCTAAGGATTTAAGCCACACACACGCCGGGCTCCTAAGTTCCCACCTGTTATTTCCTTCTTCATGTTGTCTCTTCTGACAGCCCCACCATCCACTCTGTGTTCCACAGACTATTATGTAATTTCCATTCATTTCAGCCTTCACAGCTGATATGGTTTGGCTGTGTCCCCACCTAAATCTCACCTTGAATTGTAATCATCCTCAAGTGTCAAGGGTGGGACCAAGTGGAGCTAATTGAATCATGGAGGGGGCTGCCCCATGCTGTTCTCATGATAGTGAGTGAGTTCTCCTGACATCTGATGGTCTTATGAGGGGCTTCCCCCTTTGCTCCACTCTCCTTCTCTCTTCTGCCACCCTGTGAAGAGGTGCCTTCTGCCATGATTTTAAGTTTCCTGAGGCCTCCCCAGCCATGTGGAAATGTGAGTCCATTAAACCTCTTTCCTTTATAAATTACCCAGTGTCTGGTATTTCTTCATAGCAGCATGAGAATGGACTAATACAACAGCCAAGATTTTTCCAGTGTGGAAAACACTTACCTGTACTTGGAAGGTAGATACCTAAATAAGTCCTGTGTCATACACTGCACAACCAGTAAGGATGAAAACACATTTTTAACTAGCATTACTACAGTTACAGCCTATGGAACTGCTGACCTCCTAAAACATTGTCCTCCTAGAAAAGAGCAGGTGGAGCCACAACTGCCACATTCTTCCCTGAGGCCCCTCCAGAAGGGGTATTCCGGGGTAAGCACTTGGTTGGAGCTGGGCCGTTAGATGCAAGACCTGCTGATTATTCAAACTTGAATGAAGTCTTCTACGTCTCTCCCTCCCCATGCTCGCCCTCAGAAGAATTGTAAGATGCTAGCAGTCTTTTATTCTGTCGGAAACCAATCTATAATGAAAGAAAATAGGCCAGGTGTGGTGGCTCACCCCTATAATCCCAGCAATGTGGGAGGCTGAGGTCAGCTGTTGGTCAGGAGTGTCAAAACAGCCTGGCCAATGTTGTGAAACCTTGTCTCTACTAAAAATATAAAAAGTTGCCAGGCATGGTGGCAGCAGCCTGTAATCTCAGCTACTCAGAAGGCTGAGGCATGAGAATCAGTTGAACCCAGGAGGTGGAGGCTGCAGTGAGCCGAGATCGTGCCACTGCACTCCAGCCTGGGCAACAGAGCAAGACTCTGTCTCAAAAGTAAAAAGAAAATAAAGCTGAAACAAAGCAAAGTAGAACACATGGAGAAAGCATCCTGCCAGCATTGAAGGGCCTGGCTGCATCTCTGTCATTCCCTGTTCTTGGAGTGTGTCAACAAATTCCTCCCTTTATACCAAAACCATGTACATTTGTGTTTCTGTCACCAACAATCTCAAGGGTACTGACTGGCACATATATAGCATTAACAAAGTGTTCAAGCTGAAAAGAAAGAAATTGTATGTCATTATGGGTTAAGTTGCACCAACCTCCCAAAAGAGATAAGCTGGACTCCTAATGCCCGGAGCCTTAGGCTGTTACCCTGTTTTGGAGATAGGGTTTTCACAAAGCTGTTCAAGTTAAAATGAGGTCATTAGAGTGGGCCGTAATCCAATCTGACTGGTGTCTTTATAAAAAGGGGAAATTTGGACAAAGACACAGACACATAAAGAGAAGACGTTGTGAAGAGACACAAGGACAAGATGGCTAGAAACAAACTGAAGAGCGAGGTCTGGACCATGGTTCCCCACAGTCCTCGGACGGAATCGATACTGCTGATGCCTTGATTTCAGATTTCCGGCCTCCAGAACTGTGAGACAATAAACTTTGGTTGTTCAAGTCCCCCAACTTGTGGTACTTTATTACAGCAGCTCAAGCAAACGAATGCAGACATTATCTATTAACTCCTCCATGACAGGTAAGGAAACAGGCCCAGAGAGCTTAGCCTGATTGTTTCAATTCATGTTGTAAGAGCTAGAATCAGAATGTAGACCTCGTAATTTATAACTCGATGCCTATTTTCATAATTTTACCCTAATTCATAGTCCAAAAGTTTTGCTGAAAACTTTACATGTACACTTTTGTTTCAGGAAAATATTACAATGGTAATAATAAATCTGAAAAGTAAATAGTGAGAAAATGACACAACTTGAACCTCCATATTTTATAACAGCTGTCATAATACACAGATCAGATCTTTTGGTTAAACATTCTCATTTAAAACCAATTTAGATAAATAATGATGAGTCATTCCACAAAGAAACAGCTTGGCGGCAGAAAAAAACAAGATTGACTAAAAGGTAGGTATGCAGAACATGTCAGACCTCATGCTGGGCCTGAAAGTTTTTGTACCATGACTCCAGAAAAAAACAAAAGCATTTTCTTCTCTAGCTATGAAAAAGAGAAGTCATATTTTTCAATAAAGAAAAACAAATTTTGATCAGTTCAATAATATTTATTTTATACAAATACTAAACATAACTATGAAACTGTAATTTACCTGCTGTTTTCTTACTAATAAGGGCGTTTTTCCTTCCCCAAATAACATTCACTAGCTAGACAACTTCCTTGATTTCCTGATATTCCTGTTCGCCAGGGTTTCCATATATGAATGCCCTAAAAGTGACAGATTTACCTTGGTGATTTTGAGTGATATTTTTCCTACAGGATCACAGGATGTTTGATATATTTATATTGGAATAATCTTCCATACTTTAAGGTCCACTATGGTACCATAGAAATTAAAAATCTTTTTGTCTGAAGCCCCTCAGATGTTTAATACCTTAAAAACTATATTTCTCAAACACATCTTTATTATACATATATACTTTTAAAGAACACTAAAATAAATATTATGTTATTCAAGTATTTACTATTTTACATGAACCTGGTTTCCTCTAGGGTAAAGATCTACTTTAACCTTTAGGAAAAGAGAAAACAGTGAATGCTTTCAGCCAGAAAAGAACTATAATAGATTTGGAGTTTGAAAGATTAAGTTATAAACCATGAAAATGACATGTTGAAATTCATTTTTTGTCGTTGTTTGAACTGGGAAAATCAGGAAGTGTTTCCAAGGGAGGTGTGATTTAAACTGCTTCTAAGCAAGTGAGTAGAATTTTTACTATGGTGTATGGAAGGAAAAACATCACTGGCTCTGGAAATAGTAGAAAGGTAGGATGCTTACTCGGGACATTCCACGTCTGTGGCTGAAGGTCAGAGGAGAAAGACAGAAAGGAACTCGTTTCTGGGAGCCTATCTGTGGCCTCCTCAGAGCTGGGGTTTTATTCTGTAGGCGACTTTAATGAGAAGGCACTTACAACTTACGTTTTAAAAACATCATTCTGCCCTCAGAGCAGAAGATGGATTAGAGAGGAGTAAGTCTGAAAGTAGAGTTTCTCAGCTCTTAAAATGCAAACTTTATTTAGGACTCTAAACTCCCACTCAAATCTGACCCAAACCTCTGGTCTGGGTCCTTGTAATTAACCTAGAGTGAATCAAGGCAATAGACTCCTCTGCAAACTATATGTCCTCTCTCATCTGTCCTTTACACTGGCCAAAGTAGAACACAGCTAGAAATGTTAGCAGATGGCTTAAAATCCTTCACTGGCACCCCATCTCCTATGGAACCAATTCCATCCTCTGAGGCTGGCTCTGAGACTTCCCTCCAACACATCTCAGGTGATGAGCAAAGGGATGTAAACAACCCAAAATTGGCAACAGCGACAACAGGAGGCTCTTCCGGCTGAGCGTCTGCCGTATCATGTCTGGAGTCCCAGCTGCTCCTATCCCTGCATGTCTCCTGGAACCATATGGAGGAATCACTAATTCTCTTGACTTTGCTTGTCAGCACAACTTGCCACACAGCCATACCTCCATCTTTCCTGACTTTATCCTGGTTGTGAAGTCATGCTGGGATGGTGTCACCCTCAAAAGACTAAGGCAGAAGCCACCCAGAGAGTCCTCAGTCCTTCCTAGGCATGGCACCTCAGCCATTTTTCTAGGCACTGCTATGGGAGCAAACACCCCTTGCCCTGTGGAAGGAACCAAGACCTTACCTTCTCTGCTCTGTCCAGCACCAAAGAGGCCAGGTTGGGCCCAGAAGAATCACGGAGCTGTGGCTAAACTCATACACTATGGAGCCAGGCTACACAGAATACTAATTCAGAATCTGCCACTCGGTGGGACTGTGGTCTAAAGTTAACTTTACTAAGCTCTGTATTTTGCGTTTTGTTTTTCCTACATAGAGTGAACACAATTATGGTATCCATGAGTTACTGGGGGGAGAATTATCTAACATTTATACAAGGTGATGCATGTACAAAATTCAGCAGAGCGCCTGAAACAGATCGTTACTGAATACATGCAAATAATTAACATAATGAGGCACCCCTTTTTATCATCACACACATATAGATGTAAGGAACCAAGAGAAAATAAAGTAATTCTCAAGCAGTTAAAATTAATTACCTATTAATCTATTTAACAGTAAAGTTACTGCTAATTGCTTTGTTCATGCAAATACCCTAGAATAATTCCCTGCCTGTCTGTCTTTCGGAGAAATCACTTAAAATGATTCCTTTCTTTCCTAAGCCTTTCATTGATTCCTACCAAATATAAGCAAATTATAAGACAGTCTCCCAACTTCCTTCATTTTTTTACGTAAATAAATGCAACAATTATTTATATTGCGCTAACAAATTTACATTTTACTTAAAATTGGCATTATTCTCTTATTATAAAACAAAATAAAAATATTTTCTATTGCAACTTTTTTCCATCAGGTAATGGGAAAAAAACAACACCCTTGAACCCGGGGGATAAAGAATCAGCCTAGAAAAATTAGAGACTTTTTTCTATTCGGGGAAGACCATTTACTTCTTCCCTGTTTCTTTATTTCAAATAGTGCAGGAATGCAGGACATCTTGGCATTATGGAATCCCCATTTCTGATGACACGTCTGGAGCTATCTTCACATAGTACATTGCCTTCCACAATTCAGCCACCTATAGCAGACTCGTCCTCTGGTTTGCCTGCCTGTTGCACCAAATCCCTAACGAGTGATGCCACAACATTTCTAGTACTTTGCTAGCAATCACTGCCATCTCCTCATCTATAAATTACAATCATAGGCTATCCCTTATTCAACTGAAATATTGTGAGAAACCATTATATAAATGCTGTTTGAGCCCTTCATGGACAGATGGTATATATAAGAAAAAATTATTAGCTTTGTATTTCAAATCTGAACTACGTGACATACCAACAATACAGAAGCAGGCACTTCCCTTTGACATAAATGGATGATTTATCGTTTCCCTCCTGCAGCTGCCCAATTCACTTCCTTTCAATTTTTCTACATAGCTTTAGCTTTTCCTATCTGAATGATCTCTGTCAATGGGTAATTTAAATTTCTCAACAGATGTCACATAAGCCAGGCGTGAATACTTTTTAGGTACAAGTTGAATTTGCAGCATAGTGTATAGAAGTCAAGGTTTCCATTATAATCTAAAATGATAAAGAAATGAATACCGTATTTTTAAAATAAATGGTAGCATGTAGTTCCAACGTTTAGTCATGAATATTATTCAAGTTGTTTAAAAAGAAACTCTTTTAGTAATGCATATCAATTGAAGAGCACGTTATTTCCATCTTTTAACCTATAAGTTCTCACATTTTTTATCAAGGCTTCTGCATAATATCACAATGCAGGAGCCTATGAGTTAGGTAAGCTGCAAAGAAAAATCTAAGTAAGATGCTGCCCCCTTTTCATTGGTCTGTGAATATCAACACAAGTTGATAGCTGAAATTTAAGTCCATGGCCAGCTACCTCTGTTAGTTGTCCTTTACCTATAGACTAAAGCTCCAAGTTTCATAGGATGGTATGAAAGGTCTTTCATCAACAGCATCTCCCATACCGCTCCAAGTTGATCTGCCATATCTCCTTCCTATCCTACATGAACATCTCTTTCTTAAACAAGCAACTATTGAACAAGGGAGTTCAATAATCTGGAATGTCATTGCCCATTCCGCTTCCTTTAACCAGGAATTTCATGTTAATATTTGTCAACTGAATTCATCAATTACAGCACAAGTATCAACCCCTCTGTGAAGATTTTCCTGAATTTCCTAGTACAGAGTTGATGAAGCCTCCTTTCTGTTCCTGTAGACCTTTTTCAAAATTGTATTTTAATTTAGTCCATTATCTAGAAAAGTATTTACTTACCTACTTTTTAATGTGTAAAGTAAAATTTATTGGGAAAAAAATGCTTTGTTTAGCTATGTATTTTTTTTGGAAATGTGTTTGGCACACAGTAATATACTATTGATTGATTGGGTAAACTGTAAAGGTAGAACAGATGGATGATAATGATTACTATTTTGACTGGCAGAAAGGCAGAACTTTAAATGAGAGATTTAAAACACACAGAAATTGTAAGTCAAAGGGACCTAATTATTCTCCAAGGTGCTAAGCACATAATACACAAAACTGAGTAAACAATCACTGGGCAAATATTATGTATAAAATCTTGAATAAGAAGCACAAAGATGAAAGCATAATGACTCAAAATTTATGGAATGCACAGACTACTGAAGGTATATCGAATGCATTAAAGAGGCTTTTTATTTATTTTGGCCTATCATCCAAGGTATGTAGGGTAAAAGAATGTTCTTGAAAATGAAATGCACAGACAATTGAAAACTGGCATACACCCCAAGCAGTCTTCTCAATATTTAACTTCCAAAGCCCTTTTTCTTTTTCTAGTTAATTTATTTCACAAAATGTTTTGAATTTAACTTCTTTCTGCCTTTACCAGTTCTACAAAATAAACATGTTCATGTAAATGGCTACAAGGAAGCTATGAAAAAGAAGCAATTGGAAAGATCAGAGTTGTCCATGAGCTAAGTAAATACCACATAAGGCAAAATGTAAAATAAGAATAACATTATGGTGGATATTTTCAGATTTCCTTTCCTCACGTCTAACCAGGTCAACTTTAAAGGTTTGCAAGCTTCAGCAGAAGACTCCTGAGTAGGAAACATTGACAATAAAATGGATTTTTAATATTTATTCAAACCTATTTCTATCTTAATAATAAGAGACCTCAGTTCCAACTTCAGAGAAATAACCGCAAAAGTATGGAGGTTGTTCAGGAGAACACAGTGAAGCACTGGGGTATCGTTGCAGCTCTCGATACCCAAGGCACTTAGCACAGCCAAGCACAGAGCATGTTCCTATTAGGTATGATATTTTAAAAACCTGTCCCCATACCCTCAAATTTTTTAGTGCAATTTTTTATAACATTAAATCATATTAAAGAGAATAAAATTATATAATGAGCAAATCAGTCATTTAAGAGGAAAGACAGACACATCAAGTAGCTTGCATAATTTTATTGTTCAACTAGGTGTTAATTTTAGTACTAGAATTCCAGAAAGACAAAGTAAAAAGACAACTACATTGCAATGTATTCCTCCTGCCTGATTAAAAGGAACAACGTCTTTTAGTTTTTGTTTTTCTTGGGAAGTAAATTACATTCCCAGGATAAGACACTCTTGAAGAAATTTTAAAATGTATTGCATGAATCCCATAATGAGAGACAATAGACCTATAATAGATAATATCTTCCATGGCAGTTTTGTAAAAGATTCAAAGCAACCAACAAAAAAGTATTTTTACAATTGATCCTGTGTAAAAGCCAGCCCACTCAAGTCCTTCATTCCTCATTTCAGGGGCAATGTTTAAAATATTTAATAACAGAATGTCAGAAGCCTCAGTACTGATACAGAGTTCCAGAAGAATCTTGCTGTGTCAGGGTTATTTCTTTTATTTGCTAGATTGTGGGAATTCCTGGGATCCTTCGGGAAGGTCTTTGACTGGAAGGGAGTTACTTAGGAGGCTAAAAATGCAGTGATTATTTATCAACTGGCATAGAAGTATTTTAATATTTTAACAATTGGTATGGCCATGTCCATACACGCAGCTGAGTATGTAAGTTAGAGTGGGATATGAAATACTACCTGTGACCAGAAGAGCAAATAAATTATAAATTCAAAGAATTTCTCCCAGCACTCCACCCCAATAATTTTAAGGTGATGGCTGGCTGTGATTTTCATTTCAGTGCTCCCAGGTAAATCAAAGGCAGCTGCCAGTCATGTTGAACACCCCCATCAAGACTGTAGCTGGGAAGCTTTAAATAAAATAACACTTTGCAGTAGGTAAAGGATTTTCAACTTCCTTTTTAGTTTATGTTAAGAGCAGTTCAGCATTCTGACCCGGAGGTGACAGGTGACAGGTGGCAGGTGATGGTGTCACATACTAAGAATTTATATATTTTCCATTCACTTCATTTGGGTCAAATAAGCCAAGCTGATGAATAGCTAGGAGCTTTCTGCATTGCACAAGTAGCTCAGGAATCTTGCAAAGATCACTCTTCCAGAGAATCACCTTTTCTATTTAAATCTTTATAAAGTCAAGCTACATTGAATATAAGTGACTTGGGTTGTTCATTTGCAAAACAATTAGACAGACGCCATTATTTGATTTAATCTGACACTTTACATTAGTATCATGCAGTGACATTGGATGTCATTGATAGCAACTTTAAAAAAGAAAAACCCCAAAAAAGAAGGAAAAGATTTCTTACTGGAGTAACCTAGTTCTACCTTGAGAACTCAGCATGTAAAACTGAAATCAACCTCCGTCCTCCCCAAATTACCTTAAGTACAAAAACCCAAACTTCTTCATTCCTAGCACATTCTGGGCCCTCTATGTGGAAAGAAAATTTAGAAAAGATAGTAATCCACAAGAGAGATTCAGTCCTATTATTTAAGGAGGTTGAATGAGAATAGCAATGCAGAAACATGCATAGAGAAACACGGGTTACTAATGACAACCATCCCACATAGCAGGTACAAGTTTGAAAGGAGACTGGGGCCATTGGGCTGGCTTCCACAGACTTGATAAAGGGGTTACTTCCTTGGTTATTTTACTATGACCTGGGGATGATTCCAGGCATACTCTGAAAACAGGCACACTCTGTACACACCCATCTCTGGACAGAACAGATATAAACCAGGGTTTTCAAGATGCAACCAGGCCGGTGATTCACTAAGCTACAAGGAGACATGACACCACCATGTGAACTGAGATGGGGGTATTGGCAAGGACTTGGCCATTGAGATCTCAGCCATCAGTGTCAATTTCACTTACCAATGGTGTGGCCTTGGCACAGCGCCTCCCATCTCTGAAAGCCTCAGAGTTTCCTCTGCAAGAAAAGGATAATAAAATTACCTCATGTCCTTATGTGAGAAATTAACAAGTGACACATGTGAAATATTTACCACAGGGCTAAGCCACAAAGCACATGTTCAGAACATGAGAAAGCAGGTATTAAAGAAAGCAGAACTATAGAAAGTATATTATAATACCTGTCATACAGCAGTGCAGTGACAAGGGACTCTACATATTGAGATGAGGGAGCAACAACTGAGGATAAATTATTGTTTATTTCTGATGTTATTTTGGACACCTAGCATATTATTTGGTTACGTGGCAGGGGCATGGGGAGGAAGGTTACTCTTTCATTGATATAAAACTGGGATATATGTAGTTAAGATTCAAAATATTTCCTAGACCATGGAACAAACCTGCACATGTACCTCCAAATCTAACATACAAGTTGGAAAAAATTTTTTCTGAAATCAAAAATGCTTAGTGTCTGAAATATTTCCCTTACCTGATTAGAGACAGTGAGGTTTACATAATTCTATTAATATTATAATTTTGACAATCTAATACAGTAGACTGACAGAAATCTTAAATCAAGAGTAGTTATTTGAGAGCTCTCCTGGGTGCTTAACACTATGCTAGGGGCTGAGAGATGTAAAGATGAAAAGTCCGTAAGCAACATGAAAATGCAGACGGACATGCTTTGATCACCACTCAATCACTCAATCTCGAGTATTTGATCATTAAGATGCATCTCATAAACATTTGCAGAATGAATGAGCCAGTCTTAGAATTCCCATACTAACAAGGGAAGGAGATGAACGTATAAATTATTAAAGGCAGCTCTGAGCAATCCTATATCTTGGTGAACAGCTCCTTGGTCATAGAGGTTGAGCAGGAGTCTATGCTGAACAGCATATCTAACTGAGTGACTGGGAAAGGTCCTAATAATGCCTATTTAGATTTTATTTTTTAAAAAAGTCCCTTAGAGTATCTTAAAACATAGCTGCTATTGTGCTTTTTCTTGTGAAAAAATATAATTACAATAATTGTTTTTAAGAAAGTATGTTCACTGCAGAAAATTTTAAAAATATAGAAAATAATAAATACAGGAATTGAAATCACTTATAATGCTATCACCTAGAAATGATCCTTATGAAGAAGGCTTTAGTATAATTACTTCAATGTATGACTGATAATTGGAACAGAGGGAAGATTCAAGGAGAGGCCATATGAGAAACTATCGCCACCATCCATTTGCAAGCTTTCTCAGTCTACTTGTGCTGCTGTGAATTATAATGAGCCACAATTTATTTGCTCATGGTTCTGGAGGCTGAGAAGCCCAGGATCAAGAAACTAGTGTCTAGGAAGGATTTTCTTGCTGTGTTATCTCATCGTAGAGAGATAAAAGAGAACAAGACAGAGAAAAGGATCAAACTCTCACTTTTATAATGTATCCATTAGTGCAATAACAAACCCACTGTCCCTGATAATTGTATTAATCCATTTGTGCGTAATCACCTCCCATAGGCCCCAGCTCCCAACACTATGGCAGCTGGCATTAAGTTTTCAATGCATGGTTTTGGGGGGATACATTTAAACCATAGCACAAGGTAATAAGTATCAGGCTTACTGTAAAAGGATGGAGGAAAGAAGGATAAGAAGATAAATTTAAGAGACAGAGAGATAGACAGATTTAAGACCTATATGGATGGATTTAAGATACACATGTATGTATGTATTTTCCTTTTTAAGTAAAAAAGAAGTTATCATTACAATATGCTTAACGTATAGCATTAAACATATTGCAATGATAATTAGTTCAAAAGATTAGCCAAGTAATGCTACTAGTATAATTAAGAGATAAATATTTGAGAATATGAATTAAGATAAGAGTAATAATCTTCAGGGTATTTTTTAATTGTGAAAGAAAAGCCAATATCTATTTTAGAGACTTGGAACTGAAATGTGGGTGAGAAATTAAGAGGAGAAGAAAAGATACTGGGAGCACCGTGGTATTAGTGGTAGCCAATGCCCAGAGAATGAATGAGTTACTGAGAAGCTGACTGCTGAAGGCAGGATGAAGGGGGAAAAGACTTTTACAAGTTGTCCTCAGCTAGAAAACCAGGACAAGGCAAACGGAAAAATAGAGGCAGGAAATAAATAGTTTAATTGTAGAGGCAACAGTTGCATGTCTTAGCAAGAAGATTTCAAGGATGAATATTGGTAAGATAGTTATTTACATGCTTTTGATTGAAAGTATTCTACAAGTCACTGAACAGTGCCAGAATATTAGTTAATGGAAAGGATGGCTGGTTGGGAAAAGAAAACAATGAATATATACCATGGGTTCATCAGATCAAAAAATGCTTTCATTGAAATTAATTCAGAGAAAAAAGTATTGAATTTGGAGTTAGACTTACTAGGTTAGAAGCCTGACCATTCTACTGATGAGGTGCAGGATTCTAGAAAGTTTATTTAATCTCTCTGTGCTTCTGTTTTCTTCTATAAATCAGGAAAAATAAGAGAACCACCTCACTAAAGTAGACGAGGATTAAATAAGTACCTATATAGCACTTAATTCAGTGACTGGCACATAGTGACTGATATGTAATTGTTTGGCAGTATCATCTCCATCATTATTATCATCATCATCATCATTATTATTATTAGAGATCAAGAGCTGAAATTTAATACAGCAAATATTTTCTGAGCATTTTATAAATGCAATTACTAGGAAGAGCGATTGGGACATATTAAGACTGGTGTTTGGCCTCAATTCATCTTTTAAAATATTTAATCAGTTTGGCAACAAGCTTTTACTGAGTATCTAGATATGCCAGGTGTTCTACCTGGCAGAGCATGGAGACAACTGGACAGTGTGATTCTAGCACAGGGTGATTCGTGCCACGACAGAGGCACATGCAGGTGCTATAGGACCACAGAGTAGTGACCTTTGAGCTAGGAAAATGTCTGAGAACTCTTCCTGAAGAACATGAGGAAAACCAGTTGAGAGATTTGCAGGACTGCAGGCCGGCCATTCAACCAGTACATTCAGCCAGCTGGGTTCTGATCCATGGATGACCATGCCATGCAGAGGTTAAATACTGTGACTGTCATTCCTGGAGAAATACAATCTCAAGGTTAATCTGACGTGTGTGTATAAGTGGGGAGCAAGGGGAGTATCTCAGAAGGCTTTGGGGAAGAGGCACTACTTATGTGGTATCTTAGTCCATTTAGAGTTGCTGTAACAGAATGCCTGAGACTGGGTAGTTTGTAAGGAAACTAAGTTTATTTAACTCATGATTCTGGTGACCGGAAAGTTTAAGACTGGGTACCTGCATCTGGTAAGGGCCTCATCTCCAAAAGCAGAAAGGAGCCTGTGTGTGCCAAGAGATTATGTTGTGAGAGACGGGCAGAATCCTATGGGGACAGAGGAAGTAGAAGAGGGGGCTGTCAGGATCTTTTAGACAACCAACTCTCAAGTAACAAATACAGCAAGAACTCCTTCACCCTTGGCAGAGTGCATTAATCTATTCATAATGAATTCACCTAGCTGACCCAAACACTTCCCACCAGGCCCCACCTTCCAACATTGCCAGCTTGGGGATCATTTGGAACATGAGGTTTGAAGAGGACAAATGTCCAAATCATAGCACATGGACCCTGAATGATAAAGCATTAGCATATAGAAATGTGAAAGGAAAGAGCATTCTTAACATAAAATAAAATAGGATAAGCCAAAAGACAAGGCTGGGTGAGTGAGAAGAAAAACATATAGAATATGTATTGAGGTACTGCTAGTATGTAAATTTATTAGCAGAGAAAGGGATACAGCATTTTTTTTTTAAGACTGGGCATTTTGAGAGGGGCTGGTGGTATAGGAAGGCCATTTTTGGATTAAGTAGTCTGATTTTACTCTGAAATTTATGATTCTTGAATATTCCTAAAAAAGAAGTGCATTATCAAAAGATGATTCTGAGTTCATTATGAAAGAGCGAGTGGAAGTAGAGTGGCATATTTGGCTACAGCTACCATCCAGATGAAAAGAGAAGAGATAAACTAGGGCAATTGCTTAAGAAAACCAAGAAGAGGTAATCACTTTCACCACTTCTATTCAACATAGTACTAGGAATCCTAGCCAGAGCAACCAGGCACAGAAAAAAAATTAAAGGCATCCAAATGGAAAAGAGGAAGTCAAATTATTCCTGTTCACTGATGATATAATCTTATATCTAGAAAAACTAAAGATTCCACCAAAAATCTCTAGCTTTGATCACTGAATACAGCAGGATACAAAATCTGTGTATAAAAATCAGTATTGATTCTATATACCAATTATAATCTAGGTGAAAACCAAATCAAGAAGACAATCCCATTTACAATAGCTACAAAAAATAATGAAATATCTAGGTATATATTTAACCAATAAGGTAAAATATTTCTACAAGGAAAAATACAAAATGCTGATAAAAGAAATCATAGGTAATACAAACAAATGGAAAAACATCTCATGCTCATGAATTGGAAGAATGAATACTGATATCACTAAAATGATGATACTGCTCAAAGCAATATACAGAGTTAACACAGTCTCTATCAAAATACCAACATCATTTTTCACAGAATTAGAAAAACAATTACAAATTCATATGGAACCAGAAAACAACCTGAATAGCCAAGTCGATCCTAAGCAATAGAACAAAGCTGAAGGTATCACATTACCTGATTTCAAATTATACTACATGTCAATGGTAACCAAAACAGTATGGTACTGGTATAAAAACAGACACATAGATTAATGCAACAAAATAGACAACCCAGAAATAAAGCCACATTTTTACAGTCAACTGATCTTTGACAAAATAGACATGAACTTAGACTAGAGAAAGGACAACCTTTTCAATAAATTGTTCTGGGAAAATTGGATTATCATATGGAGAAAAATGAAATTGAACCCCTTTCACTGTATACAAAAATCAACTTAAGATAAATCAAAGATGTAAAGACTAAAACTATATAAAAAACACCAGAAGAAAACCTAGGAAAAACTCTTCTGGATATAGGTCTAGGCAAAGAATTCATGACTAAGACCCCAAAGCACCAGCAACAAAAACAAAAATAGACCAATAAGACTTAACTAAAAAGCTTCTGCACAGCAAAAGAAATCATCAATAGTACGAACAGACAATCTACAGAATGGGAGAAAATATTTGTGAACTATTCATCTTAGAGAAGATTCCTATCTAGAAATTACAAGAAGCTCAAACTCAACAAAAAAATCAGACAAAGAAATAATCCGATTAAAAAGAGGGCAAAAGACATTAATAGACATTTCTCCAAAGAAGAAATACAAATGGCCGACATATGAAAAATGCTCAACATCACTAATTATTAGAGAAGTGCAAAGTAAAACCACAACATCATCTTATGCCAGGCAGAATGGCTATTATTGAAGAGATAAAGTATAACAAATATTGGTGAGTTCATGGAGAAAAGGAAACTCTTATACACTGTTTCTGAGAATGTAAATTAGTACCACCTTGATGGAAAATAGTGCGGTGATTTCTCAGAGAGCTAAAAACAGAACAACCATTCTATCCAGCAATCCCATTATTGAGTGCCTACCCACAGGAAAAGAAATCATTGTATCAAAAAGATACCTGTGCCCATGTGTTTATTGCAGCACTATTCACAATAGCAAAGATATAGAATCAACCAAAGTGTTTAGCAACAAATGACTGGATAAAGAAAATGTGGCGTATATACATAGTGGGATACTAAGCCATAAAAGGAATGAAATCATGTCTTTTGCAGCACAATGGATGGAATTAGAGACCATTACCTTAAGTGAAGCAAGTCAGATACAGAAAGACAAATACCGTATGTTCTTAGTTATAAGTGGGAGCTAAATAATGAGTACACAAAGATGTAGAGTGTCAAATGATAGACAGTGAAGACTCAGAAGGGAAAGGGGATCGAGGGGGATGGATGATGAGAGGTTTTGGGGTACAATACGTTATTTGGGTGATGGATATACTAAAAGCCCTTAACAATCTATGCATGTAACAAAATTATACATATATTCCATAAATTTATACAAATTTTAAAAGGAACAGGCAATCAGCAATGTCATGGCGAATGTTTAGTGATTTGCTTTGTTTAAAATGATCACACACAGCTATTTGAAGTAATCTTTGTGTATAATGCCAGTGTTCCATGTAGCATTTTTAAACTGGAGGAGAATAGATGATTCATTGCCTTAGAGAACATTGCTTTCTTTATAACATACTTTTAAAGTAAAATAAAAAAATTTTAAAGTTTACCAAATTTTTGAGCACATGTCTATGAGTAATCTTAAAGTCTCACACACTCCTAGCAATTTAGAAGAAAGTTTCTGTGGAAACACATTTTCCAGTAGTCTATAATCATCTACAGTCTGCTTTGTACCATGCACAGAAATATTTAAGTGTGTTGATGATATTCATTTTCACTTGCAATCTGGTTTAACTGGCAACTGGCAAAACCAGTTGAAATTAAGAAGATGGATATTTTGAGCTAAACTACAAACAATTCTGCTGGAAATAGAACATGATAACTAAATTGCTATCATTCATGCCTTGCTCTCTAGAATCTGGCTAATGGAGGATTAAAGAGTCTACCACTTTCTACATTGAACATAACAAAACAGACCAATAAATTGGCTCTCCCTGAGCATCTGAAATTTCCTCCAGACATCTCACAAATGCAAAAAGAAAGTTAGTGCCAGAACAAATATTATACTCAACAATTTCAACAACACCTAATATGTTAAGCAGGAATTTCTTTCTAAACTCTATATACCTAAAAAAAAAAAAAAAAAATACCCTAGTTTAAGCACAGGTTTAATCCACCACTATGTGCTTCCCACACAGGGATAAGTAGATCATTAATCTGAACCAGCGTTAGCAGTTTATTAAAATATTTGGTGTGTCACTCAGAGTATTGTTCTAAACTTAACTATTATTGGGACTTAGACTCTCTTTAAACTAACAAAAAAAGAAAAGCTATCTTAGAGAGAGGATGGAATAAGAGCATCTGTTCTGCAAAACATCCCACAATTTGCTTGGTTTCTCTGCTAATTATGCTCCACATCAGGCTGGGAGATTTCACAGGTAAGCTTTTATTATTTACTCTGGTCTCTGTAGAAAAATGGCCCCCTGGTGGCCATAAATCTGTTTTTAAAGAAAAATAATTAATTATAACTGCTTCTCAAAAATTGATGGTGGGGGGAAGAAATAAAAATACGTTAGACCCAAAGCTTACTTTGTTTTTTTTTTGTGGTAGTGGCTGTTTGTTCTCTCCAAACTTTTAGTTATTTCATACTCATGGACAAGAAGAATCACTGTCAACTGTAATACCTAACAGACTGAATGAGGATACCCAAAAGCAAAAGCAGAATTGTGTTCCAAGATCCTAATAAGAGAAAGACGCCACAGAGAAAAGGAGATGTGAGCAGATCAGTCTTTGAGGTAGAACAATCCAGATTTTCGGTTTCTCACCAACTGCCAAAGAATTTCAAGAAAACCCATAGAAACCACTGCAAGAGGAGGCCATAAAGATCTTCAGAAAAACTCATGGGAGTTCTTTTTCTCCCATTCCTTCACTATAAGGAATCATATGATAGCAATTTTCAATCAAAACAAAATGTGAAAAAACATTGTTGACAAATTTTATGTCACTATGGCAAAAAGTCTATAGTAACTGAAGTTCTAGCAGTTATGAGACCTTTACTCTGAAAATCTCATCTGCCCTAAGAATTCTTTACCCACAGGAGGCTACATCTTTCTATTGGAGTCATATGTATTGTCTTTTGTCACTTACCTATTTGTAAGTGATTCTTAGCTCTTCAGCTAAATTGTGCAGTCTTGAAGATCAGGATATATGATTCTTTTTTTTTTATGGATACTTGCACAAAAGTGATATTCATTAAATATTATTGTACAAGTCAATTAACGAGTTAGGTATATTTAAAGAAAACCAAATCAATCATCAAACAACACATATTAATTAAGACCCTACTTTGTATGAAGTGTAATGCTACAGACAAAGGATGATATATGTACACACACACACACACACACACATGCCAGGGTCTTGACCAAGTAGGTTTATTTTATACTTAGGAAAATAAGACCTAAGCTGGTGCAAGGCAGCCAATGATGCATAGATAATAAATATAAAATGGGCAATTAAAACTTATGAGCATAATTCTTAATTTACATATACATATATAATTTATGTATATTTGAGTTTAAGTGGAACTTTGAAAGCAGATGGAGCAACACTCCAGGCAGAATGTGTCATTGTGTAAAGCTTTATCCCACCGCAAACACAGTGTCGGGGGTAATCCCAGTGTCTGGAGTTAAGTCCTATTAAAGTCTTGGTTGATCTTATCGGCACTCATACAAAAAAGTTATAATGATTTTATATCTATATAATATATATATTTTTAAGTTAGAGACATTAAAAAGAATTAAAATTAATAACTTCATAGCATTTCTTTGGGAAAATAGACGCAACCTTATTATAAAACAAAAGAGTAGGTATTTTGTCTCAAGCAAGTTAGATACTGTTTGCCTTCGTAGACTGTATGTATGTCTACGTGTACAGAGCATTTATTATGAGAGTTTTGAGAAAGCCTAACTGACCTCGGTTTCATAATATCACATAATTGTGACTGTTCTTCATCTGTAAAATAAGAGCATTAAACAAACAGACGACCGAGTTTCCTTTAAGTTTGCTTTATTTGTCCAAAATAAATACCAGAGACACCCTCTGACTAGAATGAAATGCCTCCTAGCTGTTCACACCAAGTAATTACTTTTGTATAATGCATTCAGCCTGGATAACTCAAAGATCTCTCAGATTTTACTCTATCTAATTATTAGAAAATCTCCATAAGATGGGTGTTACTATCACCACTCTTTAAGAAGTTAAGTGAAGGCTTAGATAAATGAAGTTGTTTGTTTATAGAAGGTCAAAGAAAAGAAAAGCAGGCAAAGCCAGGCATACACCTGACATCATAGATCGTTTCCTTTGCTATACCCTAGAAGTGTTTCAAGAACAGATTGACAGTAAATATCACTTTTCTGGGTTTAGAAAACAAATGCATGGAAACATGGAGACGAAGTCTGAATCTGCTTACTGGAAAGGCAGAGAACAGTTCTCTAGTCAGACCAAGTGATCTGTACTGCTGACATGCACTTGAGTGAGCCAGTGGGTAAAAGTTAGTTTTAAGTGTCTCAAAAAAGAGAACTGTTTCTACTGCCTTCCTTGAAAGGTCTGGATTCTGCACACTTCTCTGGGCCCAAGACACTCTCTTTCAAGACCACATCTCTGAGAATTTCAAGCTTGGAATGTAAGTTACATATCAATTATCATTCTGTCAATTTAACAGGTAAGAATATAGCACAAGGCATAGAAAATTCAGAGATTCTGAAGCCACCCGAAATGAATTTTGAAATAGAGATCTGCCAACTTTTTTACTTGTAAAATCTGGAGCATGATGGGTAACCTCTCCCCTTCCTTATCTGCAAAGCAGAGATAACAATAAATCACTCCTATGAGTGTCTCAGGCATTAGATTATTATGCAAAGAACCTATCATGGTGGGGTCACTTAGTTGCTGTCTAATTATTGCTAACCTGGAAGGTTTTTGGGATGGTACTTTCACTAAGTCACAAAGTTCCATAGGGAAAGTGTTCAGGGCTTTGTTTAGTTGTCTCATTTTCCTATAAAACAGGGCCTCTACAGAAGAATCACAGTTAGCATTTTGTTACTAATTCTAAAAAAGCACTAAGGTTCTTCTTTAGCCACTGGATTTATTAGAGTGAGCAAGGACTAGGGGCCTGAGGCGAATCACTATGGGGAATAAATTAGGCAGAGTAAAGAATGAAACTCATTGTTATGCAAACACAGGTTAAAAATGCAGTTGTGTGAATTTTGTTTGGCTTTGTTTTAATGAAGGAGTGAGGTTTGTGGGTTTTAGTAGACTCCCACAAAAGAAGCCCATTTCCACCTCAAGACTCGCTTCCATGGAAGGCACATGGCAAACTCAAGGCAGCTGGTAAGTTTAGCACTTTTTGTTGTCCAAGATAGTATGTAAGAAAGAAGGGCCAGCATTTTCATTGGACTGTCAAAGCAAAGATTGCAATAATTTTGTAAAATTTTGCAAAAAAACGATAACTGTGAAGGATATGTTGGCTTGATCATGGAAATCCTCTCACAATGTCTGCATGTGTCAAAGCATCATTACATAGTGCACTGTAAACATATACAATGTTTGTCAGTTATACCAAAATAAAGCTGGAAAAAAAGGAAAATAAAAGAAACATGAAAAGAAAGTGACAATTGATATATTTGTTGTGTAGCATCAAATAAAATTGCATGTAAACTAACATCATGTTTGTAGAAACAAAGGAACTCAACAGTCAATGTCAATCTCATGAAATTAACATTCAGGCCAGGCGCAGTGGCTCACCTCTGTTAATCCCAGCACTTTGAGAGGCTGAGGTGGGCAGATCACAAGATCAGGAGTTCGAGACCAGCCTAGCCAACACAGTGAAACCCCATCTCTACTAAAAATACAAAAATTGGCTGGGTGTGGTGGTGGGTGCCTGTAATCCCAGCTACTCGGGAGAATTGTTTGAACCCTGGAGGTGGAGGTTGCAGTGAGTCTAGATTGTGCCATTGCACTCCAGGTTGGGCAACTGGGCAAGACTCCATTTCAAAAAAAAAAAGGAAGGTGAGGAGGATCCTAGAGGCATGAAGAACCTGTCCAAAGATTAGAAAAGCTGAGCGCGGAACATTGACGTCTCCTTGAACAGACTCGTCATAAAGGAATTTTAAAGATAGAACCTGGGCTCCCCCCACATCAAAATATTCTATAATATTTCAGTACATAAAATATGTCTTTGGGTTCTCATTCCACTGTCCCATCTGACAGCCCTATGTTCTCCCTCCTACCTTACCCCCATAGGCAGCCTCCCCACACAAAAATCCACCTGCAACTCACTCTTACCTCATTTTCCTCCTTCTTTGCAAAGTCTTCAGGTTGGCAAACCTAACTTTGTTTCTCAGTGAGGCTTCCTTGCCTCATGCATCTCACCTGTTCTCTCAATGAGTTGCTGATGCCATAAACTCTATGTTCATGCCCTAATGGAAGGCTCATGGTAGATTATTATGTCATCCTTCTAAGGATGCCTGCATATGTACAGAGGATATTTGGAAACACAATATCTAACTCACTAGTTATGACCTCTAGAAATTAGTGCCAATGAAATATGAACGAGGCAGACAATTCGGGTTGAAGGTAAGGTGGAGATGAGGGTGGTCTTCAGAGCCTCCCCTAAATTTCAGCACAGCTTTCCCTTTCCATGCTGTGTTCTTTCAAAACCAGTGGTGGCACCAAAGCATCCCACATGACTGACCACAAATGGCTGCATCATCCCAGCCCTGCATGGGGGAGGGTGGGAGAAGGAAGGAGAAAGATGCGCAGAAGTTCCCAGAAAGTTTTCAGGCTTTTTTCCTCTTTATGCGTATTTTCTCTTATTGTCGTCACAACACAAATCTTTACACATGAAGTCATTTTCAAAAAAACATAAAATAAGTCAGGTGCGGTGGCTCACGCCTATAATCCGAGCACTTTGGGAGTCTGAGGCAGGTGGATCACCTGAGATCTGGAGTTCAAGACCAGCCTGGCCAACATGGCAAAACTCTGTCTCTACAAAAAATACAAAACTTAGCTGGGTATGGTGGCATGCACCTGTAATCTCAGCCACTCAGGAGGCTGAGGCAGGAGAATCGATTGAACCTGAGAGGTGGAGGTGGTAGTGGGCTGAGATCGCATCACTGCACTCCAGCTTGGGTGACAAAGGGAGACTCCATCTCAAAAATAAAATAAATGAATATTTTTATGAATAAATACAAAAGGAGATATCAGAACGTTCCCTTATAGACTTAGAATATAAATGTCATGAGTTGAATCAGAATCCCCCCGATTCATAGCATATCCAGAATGTCCACTTAGTCTCATTCAGCAATCCTCTGGTTAATAGCTTGGAATAAGAAAATGAGGCATCTGCCTCCTCCCCCAAAGTAGAATTCAGAAGACATCCCTAAATATATAGGCAGGGAGAACCTCTTTGGAAAGTTTGCACTTTAGAAGCCTGAAAGTTATATTTTCTTTCATTTTTATGTGCTTTCCAGAAATTCCATGAATCTCTGCTTATGATTATTTGTGAATAATTATTTGTCATTATGCCAATAGAAATTGATATTTGAGAGAATTACAAGTTTCAGTGTGCTTTAGAAAGTCTACAGAGTTAGCCTCCAAAGAAACATTATGGGAAATAGCAGCTTCTTCGTATCCATGACTGGGTGTTGCCCCAGCAGCAAAGATCAAGGTTATTGATCTCTTCTCTATATATCTGCCCTACAAATTTGGGTCTACTGCTGAGGTTGAGTATTACTGGCCATCTTTTCCCTGCAGGTGAAACAAGAGCTTTTGGGTAATATAGCCCAAATGCAGCACTTACACCTTTCCCTGGAACTGGGAAGACCCCAGAAAGCGTGTCTCCTCATTCTCACAGGTAGCGTAACTAACTTAGAGGTCAGCCTGTGGGTCTTCTAAGTCCATTAAATGCTTACCTTCCATTGTGTGCAAGGCACCTGGGGAAGGGGGCAGGGGGCAGGGACTTGGAGGGCAAACATTTTGAACTTGAAAGAAATAGTCAAATCAAAGAAAATAATTAAATAATATATAGCTCTTTTCCAGGATAAATATGCAACTACTCTTCTTTGGGTAATAATTATAATAATCTCTTTTTCTACTTTTTTACTCAGAGGTAAGCATTGTGCTACATTATCTGCTAGGTTTTTATTTTAAATTGCAAAGCTAACTATCATTTTCACTGGAATACTAAGTAAACGGCTAAGGCAGTAAGTGGCAGAGTGAGGTATGGTTCCCTGGTCCCTCTGACCACAGCCCATGCTCATGCTGTCTCTACCTCTGCTCTTACAGTATCTACCAGAGTAGGGAGTAGTTTATTCTAGAACACTTCGCAAGAATGGAAAGACCAGGAGTTTGAGTGTCAGAATAACATGGCTTTCTTTGAATGCAAACTCTGCAACATAGTCAATGTGTAACCTTAGACAAGTTGTTTAACACCTCTTACTGTCAGTTTTTCAACCTATGAAATGTAAGAAATTGGCATGATAGTTCCTAGTAGAAGGCCCAGGATGTATTAATAGGTTCATAGTAACTATTATTTCTTTTCCTCCCGGGAGTATGGGGGTGGGGAGAACTACTGTTTTCTTAACAAGGACTTGAGAAAAACCCAGTAAAATTGCTGGCATCACAGTAGGGGAATAATGTGCCCAAATAAAAAACCAAAAGTTATTGACTGGGAAATAAAATAAAAAAGATTCTTTCTGGAAAGAGAGATCACCGATTAGAGAAAGATACACAGATTAGACCAGGTTGAAGGTAGGCAAGATTTATAATAAATATTTATAAAACAATAAAAAAGAGGGGAAATGAAAGAATTAATAGCCAGTTTGATAAAATGCAGGCCAATCCATAAGTATAGAATCCTGCTCATCAAGATCAACAAAATCATACCACTAAATTGCATTACATTATTGTCCTCTGTTCTCAATAAAAATAAACACCAGATATAGTGTTTATCTCTGAGAAAAATGCATGCGCTAATCTTAAATCAAGTCCACATATTTTATTCCAGTGAAAATATGAATATTTTCCTGGTAAATCTGCCTTAACATCCAATGATAGATGTTCCCATTGTTCTTCAGGAACAAACAAGGTAGGATTTTTTTTAGAGCAATGTGCAAAATGGAAATGTTTGAAAAATAGTTTCTCAAATCACAATGTGCAGTCGCTAATGGGCTATGACAAGCTATTTTTCCAGTCTTCCATTTTCAATCCATATTTCTGAATAGCTTTGTGAGATTTTGCATTAGTTTCACAGATTTCCCCAAATGATTATGCTGCAGTAATAGAATAAGGAGCATCTGCAGTAGGCTGATTGTATCACACAGTGTTTACGGAGAATGAAGAACTGTCACACGCATGCTGATCGGAGGAATAAGCTTGAAGATTACTATTATTAAACAACCAACTGTTAAAAGATCCACACAACATATTAAGGGGAAATACAGAATAAATTGATTTTGTTGCTTAAGCCAAATATTTTGGAATTCATCCACATTAAGCTCTCACTTTTTCTCACCATGGTCCTTGATTTTGTGATAAGTTTGCATACATTATTCTTCCCCGAGGTACATTTAGTTTAATTAAAATTTACTATTAAAATGTATTAAAGCCAGCTTCTCATAATCCTTAGAAAACCTGGCGTGGAAACATATTGCTTCCCTAACACTTTCCTGAAGGAGCTCTGATGACTTGACTCACGCAGGTTTAGAGACCAGAAAGCCATCCAGAGAGGGCAGGGACCCAGCCATCCACCGCCTGGTTCCACCCAGTTCGCCTCCTCCAGGCAACACCACAGGGTAACAGGGCTAGAGGGTAACAGGGCTAGACACTTGTGTTGTACTTTGGAATCTACCAGCTGACCTTAGTCTTTTCATATTCTGTTTCAAAATATTACAATGATGTATTTTCCTCACTATTCTATAAACAAGATTTCACATTTAAAACACCAAATCTGACAGGGTATCGGAGAGCTTGTTTTCCATCTGAGCTGCACTCAGAAGCTTCTGCTGTCCTCATGCTTTCCTCCAGCATTGGCTAAGAACCTACTGTGTGCACGCAGTAGGCTAGAATCTTGGCGTACAGAGATGAGTAAGGTCAAATCCTCTCCGCCAGGAGATTTACAGTCTCATCATGAAAGCACCCTGCCTTAATCCCTATCTCACACTGACAGCTGGTCTTGAAGGACGAGGAGCTGCAAGTTCTGCTAGTCATTCTGAAGGGCAGAAATGGAAAAACATGGTATGTCACAATAAGGCAACCATTCTGATGAAATGAGTGTTGGAGTATTCAAACTGTATATTTGAAGGTATTTTGTCATCTTCTTTTTTCTCACGTGGTCTTTCCTATGATGGATTACTGAGTGCTTATTTGATCTGTGATTGTCAATCACCCATCCTTGCAACATTTAACAAAATAGAGACCCATTCTGTTCTCAGAAAGCACCACACAGAGATTCTAAAGCACTAATCAGGATATAGAAAAACACCCCAGTCACCCTGCACTGGAAACGGAGAAGTGCTTTCAGAGCCATACTTCCTGCTGCGAGGTCATTAGCAGTGCGTCCATCCACAGCAAAGTGTTTTGCCACAGGTAATAATGGCTTAGTTATTTCTAATGTTTTCCAAATGTAGCATGAATGAACCAGCCAGTGTTTCTGTCAGGCCAAAGCAAAGGCTCTTTTGTTGTTGTTTATTTTATTCCACATTTTCTTACTTAGCAGCAGAGATCTTTTTAAACTTCTACATAACTTGTGCAAAAAAAAAAAATTATCTAAAATACAGACACATACAGAAAACGTCTAGACAAGGCTTCTTCCAAAAAGCAGTTCCACACGTCCTCTGCACCAGGATATTTGTGGTTCACCATTAAAAAAATCTCAAACATTTCTTCTTTAAAAAATGTCCCATTTATACTCCTAAACTCTTTCCAATTTACCTTTCTATGCTACCATTTCTCTATAGTACTGTGCAGTTAGCTGGTTACATTGTTCAAACTATTTTATTATCTTCCAGACAAAACCAGACAGATTTATACTCCAGCTTAACTGAATGGGCAATACCATCTTAAGATATCTTATTGTTCCAAGCCTTAATTTTCCCAGTAAAATGCAACTAATAAGCAGATATTCTTTGCAGAGTGAGGAGAAGTTCCTTCTCTTCAGTGGCTTTACAGAATAAAACTTTATTTCTTATTCATGCAAAGTTTTCTGTGGGGACCACAAGGCCTCTCAGGGATCCAAGACACCCAATAATTTTGACTTTACTATCTCAACACAAGGCTTTCTTTTAGATGTCCAGGAGAAGACGGAGTAGAACAGAGGTGTCCAATCTTTTGACTTCAGTGGGCCACACCGGAGAAAACTAACTGTCTTGGGCCACACACAAAATACACTAACGATGGCTAATGAGCTAAAAAAGAAAAAAATTGCAAAAAAACTCATAATGTTTTAAGAAGGTTTACAAATTTATGTTGGGCTGCATTCAAAGGTATCCTGGGCCACATGCTGCCCACAGGTCATGGGTTGGACAAGCTTGGGGTGGAGGATCTTGCACTGGCAATTAATTGAGTGCTTTAGTCTGAAGGTGGTACACATCAATCCTCTACCATGTCCAATGGCTAGAACAAAAGAAATGGCTACATCTAACCACAGAGAGCATAAGAATTGCAGTTTTCCATGTGCCAGGAAAAAAAATATATATATATAGATAATATATACTTAAAAATATATATTTAGCATATTTATTATAATATATATATTTAAAATATATAAAAAAATATTATATATATATAATATATATAAATATATATATATATTTTTCTGAGCATTAGTAATAGTATATCTACCAGAGTTCTTATTAAGATTAATGACATAATAGATGAAAAATTTCCCAGGTTACCCAGTATTCTTTCAAAAATGGTAGAAGGTGAAATGGAAGGCATGATCACGATGATGATGATGAGGCCAGTGATGACAGCGAACAGATGGCTCAATATGTAAATAAGTAAATAATGAGTGTTTCATCTAATTACTCAAATATTCACATGCTTTATCACATGAAACACAAATTTGCTGTTAGTTCCAATTGTAATCCCTATTTCTACTACAGATGAGACAGGCGCCTTCTGACCAAAGTTGTCCTGATCAGTAAGAATCATGGCCTTTTCCATTTAATTTCTCCAACCTTTCGCACTGTCTTACATTACAGGTGGTTTCTAACATGCAAAGCTGTCATATTCTTTTACTACCTCTTGAGGTCTGTTTCCTATGTACTGACCCCAATTAAACAATTTTGCATTGGTGTCCCTGTTTCAAGACCCTTTAGTTTACTTTCCAATGTTAGTCTCTTAAATTACTCATCAGAGTACCTCCCATGGGATCAAATCCATTTTTCTCAAATCCTAAATGAAATTATTGCTCTTCTACAAATCCATTTCACACATCTACAGCAGTGATTTTTCAAATGTGAGGGGGTGGGTAGGGGAGATTGATATGATGCAACATGTCCTAGATAAGCTTTAGGCAGACCTTTCTCCTTCTCTACATAAATGAGAAAAGAAATAAAAGTTAGTTTTTAATCCCATGAATGGTGAAAATGACACTAGATGTATTACGTTTTTTTCTCATTCTCCAGGTTCCATCCTCCATTGTATAAATGCTTCACAGTCTTTGCCAAGGCTCTACCCTATATGTTTTGACTTGGAGGGATAGGTAAAAAATATATAATCAAAGTATGTATTGGGACCATTTGTACACTTGTTCAGGGCTGGTTCCTCAGTGACACCGTCTACTACACACCGAACACTATCAAATTGTGGATGTGACTTTCTTGCCCTCCACCCTAGGGGCTGTATTTGTAAGCATAGATAAGGAGTTGTTTCTCAACTCTTGTTTGTTTCACTTTTTATTTTCTTATCACCTCACATTTGTTCATCTGGTTCTAATTTATTAGTCCTGGGAGACAATTGTAAGAAGACTTCTGTGACCAAGGAATGGGAATGCACTGTCCTTGGCTCCAAAACAGTTATGGTTAGATGAACTAGCAGAGTTACCTACTTCTCTGACCTGAGTTTTCATCTCCCCTTCTCTCTGTGCACTCACTCGAGGAAGGCAATGGACCACAGTCAACTTGTCATGCTAACCCATAACATTCATGTGTTTCATTTCTTTCTTTTATGATTCCCCTTCTCTCTCGTTTTCCAAGCACTCCAAGACATCCTTAGCTTCCTTTACAGATTTAAGCAAGTGCTTAGCATGCTGGCAATTTTCCAGGAAAATCTTACCCTTCCTACAACTTCAACAAAGTGGGTATGTCGCCTCTTCAATTTCTAGATTTCTGGATCATTATCCAGAAATCAGAAATCCCCATTTTTTTCTTAAGGCTAGTGGTCTCTCAACCTGGGTCGGAGGCTCTATTACAAGCAATAGAAACCTGGATGTATAATTCTGTGCCTTTACCTTAATCCACAGCACACCAACTGTAGATTTTTAAAGGTTGCTTGTCTCCCTCGTCTCAGCTTCCCTGCTTGTGCTCATCCTCGCCATAGTTGCAGCAGAATAATTGGCAAAGCCAACTCCAATGGCCTGAGGCTGTTCTGGAGAACCCTGCTCATGGAGATGTAGAACCAGCCTATTGTTGTCCCCTTGGCCTTGGATGTTATGGACAGGTCTCAAGTGGTAGAGCCTCGCTGACTTTTAATCCTCCCTCTAGAAGGCGGATTTCAATCCTCTGATGCTACCCTCTAAGACACATTGGCCACATGCCTCTTCTGGCCAAATTAACACAAACGTGAGAATCCAAAGTGCTTTTGTATCTCCAATGTCACTGAGGCTGTAGTAGATTCTGTACTTGGGCAAGCCTGGTTTCTATTCTCTAAACCCTCCACCACCACGTCTCCTCAAACACATGTGGAGAGGACTTTTTCCCATTCATTTTCCTTAGTCAGAAATGCAGTAGGCAAGAGCCAGTGCTTCCTCCATGCCCATCTATCCCAATGCCTTCAGGTATGCAGCCATCATCACTCCAGCATCTGAAGCTTGAAGGACTTCAGAGATTTCCCTTCAGTCTTTCTGTTTCCTCCACACCCTGCCGATTCACCAGTATTTATTACCTTTATGGGAAGTAACATATCATAGGTCACAATCCTCCTGATGCCTTCACATTCTCTCTCCTCAGGATGTCTCCAGTGTTTGGTGGCATATGGCCCCTACCAAGCATTCTATTACTTGTCTGTCATTCTGTCCCAGAGTATGAGCCCAGAAAGATCGAGGAGGTCAGGCACTTCCAATCCAGGTCCACTTGCAATGAATCTGGCTTCACCTCCACAAAAGACTGTTATTTTCAGTGATGACTCAAGAATCTGAGCTCTTTTCTCGATGGGGCTTCACCATTTTGACTTCCTTCTCTTTCCACTATGCAGAGACAAGAAAATGAGATCAAGAAGAGGATTTTGAAAAATATTTTAAGGCCAGGCCTGGAATTGGTGCCCATCAATTTTACCCTATTTCTTAGTCACAATGTCACTATCCTTAAACAGCAATTTGCTCACTAGCTTCCAAGGTCTTTCTTCATGTGTCACCCTCCAAGGTAACTCAGGAGCCTTCATTTCTTCTGTGAGTACACAAAAAATGCAGGTGGCAAGTTTGCCACCTAAGCCACCAGTCAGGAACACAAAGAATGAAATGAGGTTGTGTTTCGTTTTTCTTCTTATTCTGCTTGCTAGTCTAATCGCAGTTGTTTCTGCATCATTTTTCTGCACCTTGACTCACTGGAAGCATCATGACCATACTTGAGTCAGTGTGTACTCATTCCAGAGACACACACATAGGATGCCAGCTCATGAGTTAATTATCAAAACACTGACAAGGCAGCATTGATTCAAAGGACAAATTAATGTTATTTGTATATCTGGGCAGCAGAGGCATTTTGAAAGTGTCATCATAGAACCCAGAAACTCCAGATGACAATGGAGAAAGGGGATATGAATGACAAAAAGAGGAACAGGCAGAGGGAGAGGGTGTCTTTGAACAGGAACCAGCAGCCTCTGGGGGTGACAAGATAGATCTAAGTTTGCAAAGGTGGAAATGAGTGAGACAGCCAGGAGGAGGTGTGGAGTAGAGACGTCATTGCCAGGAAAGCCAGAGCATAGGCACAGTCTCAGTCAACCTGCATCCATGCTTCCAGGCACAGCACACGTGCCCACATTTACAGAAACACGCTGGAAGAAGCCAGCCTCAAGAGCAAGGGGATTCGGAGGCTAAGCAGAGGTGAGCAACGGATCACTGGAGAAAATATACACAACACTTCTGAACTGAAGGGTAACCTGAAAATGCTGAAGTTCTGTAGCATTAAATAAACCTTCTAAAGTTCAGGTGCCAATCAGGGCTTCAGTTTGTAGAAGCAGAAATCTCAAAGGCTAACTCTGTTGACAAATTGCTAGTATTCCCTTCCTTCCCTTAAGCCAGAATGTCACTGGAAACAATGTTACATGCACTCCTACAAACGGTAGCACCCAGGTATGGACAATTGCAGCGCATGAGAAAGCACAGGGAAGAAAGCCTTTTTAATTGCATCTCTTCATTTTCACTCATAAAGGCTATTTCTCCCGTATTTGGTTGATGTAAAAGTAACTGTGAGCTATTGGGCATTGTGATGCTTCTCTCACTTACTAACCAGGTTCTCTCTGGGTAAATTCAGAGATATTTATCATAGTATTCACATTATTGGATCGCCTGTGGCCTTTTTAAGAAAATGAATTAAGCAACTGCATGGATTAAAATTTCATTGTAATGCAAATGTTGGGGGATAGGCACACCATTGCCATTCTATCCCATTCCATTACAATAATGCAAATGTAAGGCTTCGTTTCTTAGAAAACATATACTTTACACATATATACATCACGGTAAAAAAATATATAATGGTTACACAATTTTAGAGAGGTTTTAAAATTCTTAATGATCAATTTCACTAGATAACATTCTTTTTTTTTTTTTTTTTTTTTTGAGACGGAGTCTCACTCTGTCACCCAAGCTGGAGTACAGTGGTACAGTTATTCACTGCAACTTCTGCCTCCAGGTTCAAGGAATCCTCCCACCTCAGCTCCCTAGTAGCTGGGACTACAGGTGTATGTCACCAAGCCTGGCTAATTTTTGTATTTTTGGTAAAGACAGGGTTTCACCATGTTAGCCAGGCTGGTCTCGAACTCCTGACCTCAGGCGTTCTGCCAGCCTCAGTTTCCCAAAGTGCTGGGATTACAGGCATGAGTCACCACATCTGGCATAGATAACATTTTTTTTATATGTACATTGATACCTCAGGGAAGCTACATGGCAGGTGAAAGCAGAAAAATAAAAAAACTGTCCTTTTTTCTGACTTTTTTTGCTCTGAGGTCTTAGAGCACCCAAAGGGTTTGTGGAGGAGGTAAAGGGAGTGGAGCTGGGGCATGGGTGCTGCAGTAGTAAAGAAGGAGACAAAGAACAGCATGCTGGAGAAGCAGGGAAAGAGTGAGGTGTGTTATGCTGCCCCAGCTCCCACACCGAGTCTAGAATAATTCCACAGGGCCTGGAGGTTCCAGGAGGCAGCTTGGGCCAGATTTCCTGGCTGTGTTAATCAGGAGAAATGGACATAAAGTGAGTGTTCCTGGGCAGGTCCCTGAACAGTCTCAAAGAAAGTTTTGTTTATCTCAGGGTAGCAAAGGTGCAACAGAGAGTTATCACTCCTGAAGCAGGCATCCAAGCATAACACTTCCTAATTTCCCAAAGAGGTTTTGCTCCTTCAAGGTAGGTAGAGTCCTTGCTACCTCTCTCCCAGCAAAAGAAAACAAAATCTGCTGTACATTAAATTCCAGTCAGGGAACCCAATCATGCCTCCTCTATGACATCCCCCGTCATTGTCAAAATCTGAACCAAGGCTGCTGAAGTGCTGGCATGTGAAGGCAAGAATGGTAATTGATTAAGGTGCAGGTTGGCTTCTTAGGAGGAGGAATCTTCTTTCTATGGATGCTTACAATTTAGACATACAAATGAACACTCCCTTTTCTCTGCCTCAAAATTAAGCTGAAGTCTGCCTTCCTCTGTTATAGACAATATGTCTATATTTATTTATACAACTTTCTAGAGGAAATAGAAATCCGAGAAGGTTCAGACTTCAGAAACCCACTTATCCAAGGAGGATGAGGAAGACTCCAAGTGATTATCCCATACCTGCTCTCCACAATATGCATCTGGAAGGTTCTTTCTCAGCAGAGCCCACCTGCCACTCACAGTGAAAACTTCACTATGAACTTTGCTACCCATTATGGGTGGTATTAGGAAACGTGTTTCCATGTAGGTACCACCTACATCCATAGATCCTTGCAAAAGACTCAACGCTATGAGGATAGAATCTTTCTTTCTGTCAAGGAAGAAAAACTACCCCAGATTCCATTGTGACATAGACAAGTCATGGATTGACATAAGAAATATATTTTTAAATAACCGTACACATGTGTAAATATTTACCTATTTGAAAACCTCACAATGCTTTCTGTGCCCTTAATTGTGACACTGTCCATGTCCACAGATCATTCTACAGTTTCTGAGGCTAAAATTAACATCACCACTGACTCTAGTATCTAACCAACACCAAAAGAGTAGTCATAGGTAAACACAGCATGGACAATAGCTCAAAAAGAGCAAATTAGGAATCTCCCCTTGGTGTAGGGTAGGCACTTTTGTCTTAAGACATGCAATGCTGGTTATCAACCATAGGGGTTAGAATGAAAACTTCAAAGACATTTGGCAGGAGTTCTTGAGGTGAGAAGAGAGAAAGTAGGGGAAATCTAACCTCCAACAAGAAAATGACTAAGATAAAGACATAAACATTTAAGATATGAAAGAAAGCAAGACCTTGGACACAATATAAAATCAAAATCAAACACATTTTAGACCCAGTTTAGTGAAACTGGAATGTGCTGGAGACAAAGAGAAAACAACCAGGATGAGAAGTGCCGCGAAAGGAAGATAATTAAGAGACTTCTCATTAGTAACAAGAGAGACTGCAAATAAGAAATGCTATCCTCAGGCTGCTTAGAAAAAAATAATTGTCTACCCACACTCATTTGAACTTTCAGTTCAATAGTGAGATCAAGAAATCTACACACAAATGAAGACTGAGAGAGTACTATTTGAGAAAGACAGAAATTGATGAGTACAGAGACTGGTAGCAACATGGAGCAGAGAAAACGGCACACACACATGTGGACAAATGTACATACTACAATGTTAAGCTTCTGTTTGTGTTTTATGTCTTCTGGTTCAGGAAGCTAGAAATAGAATGTGACCAAGAGGGTACATCACTAAAAAAAAAAAAATCAAATAAGGAATTAAGAGAGGCTTCAGGTGTTAGGAATCATGAGAACTAATCCACTACAGTGCATGCTTGTCATGCCTGCCAAACTTAAGTTGATCACTGGCTCACTGATATGGTGTGATTCTGTGTCCCCATCCATATGTCATGTTCAATTGTAATCTCCAATGTTAGAGGTGGGGCCTAATGGGAGGTGACTGGATCATAGGGGCAGAGTTCTCATAAATGGCTTAGCACCATCGCTCCTTGGTACTATATAGTGCGTTCTCATGGGATCCGGTTGTTAAAACATGTGTGGCACCTCCCCACTCTCTCTCTTTCTCCTGCTCCAACCATGTAAGACAAGCCTTCGTCCCTTTTGCCCTCCATCATGATTGTAAGCTTCCTGTGGTCTCCCCAGAAGCAGAAGCTACTGTACTTCCTATAGAGCCTGCAGAACCATGAGCCAATTAAACTTCTTTTCCTTATAAGTTACCTAGTCTCAGGTGTTTCTTTATAGCAATGAAGGACACACTCTAACATACCCACCTATCTGGATTTTTAGCATTTTCGTCATTTCTGGCAGTTGGGTATGTATCTTTGCTTCTTTATTTAAAATGGCATTATATTTTACTCCTTATATTTATGTTCCCAATATAAAACAGGGGACTTGTAACCACAGAGTACATATTGCTGGAAGCTAACATTCTAAATGTCTACTTATAATGAATCCAGTAAGTTTCTATGAAATGCTAAGGAAAGGTAGGAAATTAAAACGCTAAGTTCTGTTATTGTTTTTTTAGCCCTTGAGTATCAGTTAATATATCTTATCTCACTAGATCATGGGAAACAATGCTGAATGAGTATAGCAAAGGGAGAATAACTGATAGACCTTTAGCCTTCTCTCAGGAAAGCATTTTGGCCAGTTGCTTCTGAGGACTTTGTGCTTGTGTATGTTTATCGGGCAAGTGAGGATAAATTTCAGATGTTTCTGATCTGAACGGCAGTGACTGGGGGCATCAGAACACAGGATGATGTTGTCGGTTTGTGAAATTGACCTAGATGCCAGGACTTGGGAAGGCAGATGTTCTAGTATGGAGTTACATTGAGCACTTCAGGAAATGTCAGGAGAATCTACTTTGCACTATAAAAATATGACCTGAAAAGTTTTAAGTAGCAGCCCAAAAATATTCAAGCAGCCATATTCATTTACAGGCTACAACCTACCAGGTGGAAAACTCTGGCTGTACTTACATCTTACTCAAGATGGGTTTCCATTTGGTGGTCCTGTAAATTTGGTTTTGGTTTTCTTTGAGGCTGCAGCAGAGAAATGAACATGCCATAGAAAAATGTCATGAGTTAAATTGTGTTCCCTAAAAGCTTTGGTTAAATATTTTTATCTTTGGGGGAGAGTGTTGTTATGACAGGATTCTTTTGCCTTATAGAAAGTCTATAAGCACTTCAGAATGTGACCTGATTTAAAATGAGGGTCTTATTAAATGTAATCAGTTAAGGTAAAGTCATAGTGGATCAGGGTGGGACATAATCCAATGACTGACATCCTTATAAGAAGGAAACTTGGACAGGCACACATACATAGAGGGAAGGCAATGTGAAGACAGAGACGCAGGGAAAATACCATGTGACAATGGGGTCAGGGATTGGAGTGATGTGGCTACAAACCAAAGAAAGCTAAAAATTGCCAGCAACCACCAGAAGCTAGCAATGAGGAAAGGAACGCTTTTTTCCCAAAAGCCCTAGAGCATGGCCCAGTCAACAACTCAATTTTCTGCTGTTTTAAGCCACTCAGCTTCTAGAACTCTATGACATCAACTCGAGGAAACCAATACAGAGCACATTGTTCCTGTATGAGCACTGTTATCTTTACCCTAAGTAGGGTGTCATATTCTTGTCCCTCGATGCTGAGTTAATGAATATTGCTCAGGTTCATTTCATTTATAAAATATAGCTTCTCATTCTCCTGTCCTGAACTGAGGCGATTGTAAAAAGGGGTTACCAAATACAAACCCACCATGAGATTCAAATTCAAACGGAGATAAACAGCACTTTGCAACAGTAGAAATGGGGTTGCTCAGATCATCTGCAAAGATGTCCACTTTGTGCTCCTCAGGGTCCAAGGGTCTTTCATACCATTTGGAATTTTCACAGGAGGTTTTCACGGAGGAATCCTAGAAAGGTCTCTGGAAAGCAAGCACCCTGTTTTCTCCATAAAATAAATGAGGATACAAACACACTCTATGGCAAACAGAACAATCACGACACTCTCACCAGTAGCCTTCCATAGGACGGTCTTTCCTGGCTCTCCCACTCAGAAAGCCCTGAGTCTGAACATAGCAGCCAACTGCCTGATGTGACAAAACAGGAAGCCATATCTGGGCACACAGGTGCACGAGTCTCTCAAGTGCTGATTTTCAAATGCTGTAACTCCCAGGAGAAATACGCAGCTATAACTGCATAGGAGGCAATTTGCCAGAGAAAAAAGAGAACACTTATTTTTGATTTCAAGTAAAAAGAGAAAATCAATTCATTCAGGCTTTATGAGTCATTTCAGTTATTTGCACTCACTTGCTTAGGGATGTGGGTAAAAGTAGGGTAAATTGGGCTTCCACGAATAACCAGCGAAGAAGATGAACTGATTTCACAGTCCTGGCCCTGACTGCTTCAAGTTGCACTGGGAAGCCCCCTAAGGAAAAGCCAAGCCCAGCATTAGGACAGTCCTGAGGCTGTGGTGAACACAAGCTAGCCATCCCGAGACGTTCTTTCTGCACACTTCCAAGAAGTCTCATATAGTGGAGAGTTCCAATTTACTTTTTGTGCATTTAATTAAACAAAATACCATACTTGAGTAGCTTTGGGGGAGTGTTAAAGAATCACACAGCAAACTACTTTGGTCTACAGCTAATTACTTTATCTGTTCCACAAGGCTTTCTATAAGGCAAAATAATCCTGTCATAACAACACTCTCCCCCAAAGAAAAAATATTTAACTAAAAACTAAAACTTTTTGGAGTTAGCCAGCCAGCTTTCTTGTAAAAATAATTGGATATTAAGTCTTTCTTTAAAAATATATGCACTATGTCAAAGTAGGGTTGCATTATAAATAGAGACTGCTACTAATTCAGTTGCAAACTGTAATGAGCTTTCACTTTATATTAATGCCCGGAGCAACATGGAACATCTTACAGCTTTGCACAACTTTGAACTTATTTGTGTTCTGAAAAGCTGTATGTATGTTAACAAGGAACGGCAAAACACACCTTTTTGTGCCGTTTGACTGGCAGACTTTGCTGTGTAGAACACATCAAGTATTCAGGAAAGGGCAACTCACAACTTGAAGGATGTAAACATTACAAAATCCAGCAACTGCAATGACAAATGAGGATCCCAGTACCTAATAAAACCAAGGGGCTGGTTTTTATTCTCCCTGATGGTCAAAGCCAAGTCTTCGCACTCAGCACCAAGTTCTTACCATTACACGTTAAATCCTCTGAAATCCTACTACAGGAAAAAGACAAGGGTAAACCAAATGAATGCAGGTGACCGGCTAGCAAAAGAGATTTTTATTTTCAGGAGTGAGATCATTTTAAAGCTTAAGACCAACTCTATCACTGTTCGTGCCTCTTCCATCTCTAGATCCAACCCACACTCAGCGGCACCCTGCATCTTACCACTGAAACCTGTACTGATAAGGCTCTCGGCAGGTTTTAATGTCTGCTGACCTCTCTGATTCCCCTATGAGGATATGAGTTTCTACAACTGTGCCTCATTCATCTTTTCACCCATCACACCTCACCCAATGTTTGGCATGAGGTCAATGATTAATAAACGGTGCTTTTAAATAAATGTTTAAAATCACAAATTTAGAGAGTACACATGTATGAAACGTGACCATATTTAGGGACCATATTTGAATTCACAAACAACACCTTAAAAGTAATGTTTCTGGGTATATATTATTTAACATATTATTATAAGGAATATCTGCTTTTTAAATTAAACTATTTGCACCTTTCAAATAGTAAAAGTAAATGAATGATTGGTGATAAGAAGGAGAAGATCAACAGTGGAATAGAGACAGGATATCTTTTTCTCTTGTTGATTTGAATAATATCCCTCTATATTCTCTCTGCTCAAACATCCCACTTTCCCTCTATTCATGGGAGAACTGTGGTTCTTTCTCCCTTAGGTCTTTCTCCTTCCTTACATTCTACAAAACTTTGATGGTCCTTGTCACTTGGCTTAGTGCCTTGACCCTATCAAACATTTTTGTCAAATTTAAGCCAACAGCACACATCACTTCAAAAAGCAGCTTAGGGTCATCTAAACTAGACTGGGTGCAAATAGAGGATATGTCTAAGGCTGTTCAGGTTCAAGCTTTAGATGAGCACTGATTCACAAGGAAGACTGGGAGATTTTACACTCCCTGGTTACTCATTTTTTGTGTTTATTGCAGCATTCACTGAAAGTTTCCTTTTTCACTAGCAGGATGGAAAGCATCTGGTCCCACCCCTGGATATGATCAACCTTCACATACTGTGTATCTAAAATGGTGAGTAACCATTTCAAATTCTTTCTTTAAAGTAACAAACCTAAGAAAAAAATTAACCCTATTTATAGAATTTGTCATAAATTATTTCCCAAATTTGAATATTACTCGTACGTCATGAACTCACTTCAAATTTTCTACTTCTCTTTCAAAAGGTAGAGCCACCAATTGAATGCAGAAGTGGTGTATGATCCATGCCAATTAAAAAGGAATTATTCTCCTTATTTTTGCATTCTACATTCTGGGTTACACTTCTCACTGCCATGATTTTTACAATAACAGAACTCACTCCTGGGTCTTCATTTACTGCCATACCTCTGAACACGGTTAAGTTTATGACAAACTTACAAAGTAGAACTGAAAGATGAGTTTTAAAATATGAATACTGACATCGAAAAAGGCCTCTCATTAGATGGATATTTTCAACTTTTATATTTCTAGCATTATCTTTAATGAACAATGTCAGTCAGAGAACTTTGCCTCTGTGCCTTTATTCGATAATAGGTAATAAATCTTTAATTTTGTTGTTGGTTAGTTGTTGCTACCTTGCTCTCTATGCTCTTGTCCCTTATCTCAGTAGCCATCTCCGCCCTGCAAAGATGAGAGGCGAAAGCAGGAGGTGGAAACTGGTCAGCAGCCTTCTCCTTTATCAGCCACACTTACAAAAGTCAAATGTGCAAAGCATCGGAAAACAGTGGTTAGAGTGAGAGTCTACATTCTCTCAATGAAGAACAAAGATAAGTTCAGTATGAGACCAAAAAGTTTTTAAAGTTTTTTTATAGAAAGTTTCTGTGGCTACTTTTTTTGATGGAGTTTCACTCTTTTGCCCAGGCTGGAGTAAAGTGTCTGGATCTCGGCTCACTGCAACCTCCGCCCCGCCAGGTTCAAGCAATTCTCCCGCCTCCGCCTCCCAAGTAGCTGGGATTACAGGTGCCCACCACCACACCCAGCTAATTTTTGTATTTTTAGTAGAGACAGTGTCTCACCATTTTGGCCAGGCTGGTCTCGAACTCCTGACCTCAGATGATCCACCTGCCTCAGCCTCCCAAAGTGCTAGGATTTAAAGCATGAGCCACTGCACTCAGCCTTTGTTTATTAGTATTCAATACGTGGACCTGAAATAATATTACTTCTGATAATAGAGTGCTTAAATTTTTACTTTTTTTTTTTTTTTTTGCAATCTAAAAGCTCCCTCTTCTGACCATGCAGAGTAATTCTTTATAGACTCTATTTTTTAAATGTTCTTTACATTTTTTCTTTATTTTTTATATATTCTACTTTAAAAGCTTTCATAAGTCTTAGTAATAAGAAAAAGAAAATCTTTAATTATATAAAAGACAGCTTGTGCTCAAACCTTGGCCTGAAAACATAGCAATTACAAGTTTTACATTATCATTTTCCTCCAAAGTTACAGTAAGTGGTAGTTCTAAGACAATCAGAATCCATTATCTTAAGCAGCAATTATAAGCTGCTTTTTGTGGCAAATATTGTGTTACTGAATCACCAAGTGGTGAGGCACACTCTTTAGTTTTTACAAAATAACACAATTTTATATAATAGAAATATGGAAAATTTTGAAAATATACAAGCAGATTTAATTCATAGCACATTAATTCAGCTATTAGCATCTTTAAAAATACATCTTTCATGGCTGCATAATATTCTATGATAAACATATATTACAACTTTCTTAAATAATCACATATAGTTACTTATATCCAATTATAAAGATGGAAATGTAATTACACTAACACAACTTTATAAAGTCCCTTCCAGAAGCATTTGCAAACTTAAATTCTGTTGACTGTACATGAGTTCTCACCATGTCCTCAAGAATTCTTAGCATTTTAAATATTTACCAAATTTATTAATTTAAAAAATGCTATTTAGAAATCAAAATTTTATTAGAGTCATATAAAAATGTTATTCCTCTAGTTTTTTTTTAGCCATTCTTATTGTACTTCTTTGTAAGTTAACTTTGTGTTCATTAAACGTTTTTCTAAGAGGCATTCAAGATTTACTTGGGAATTTCAGTAGTTCCTCATATGCTCATTAACTATTTTTTTATTGTGTTCTTAACTCTAACTCACTATGTTTTGACAAAGAAGATTTTAATATGTCATATAGTCAAATACACATTCCTGTATGGAAATATTTATTCCCATGTTATATTCATTAATTTTTGGTATGATTGTTCGTAGTTGGTGGTGTGATTCATCCAGAATTTTGTTGTATACTATAAAGATATAAATAGCATTAAAGTTTCCTCATAGTTAACTCTCAATAACATTTAATAAAGAATTCATATGTATTCAATTGATTTTAATACCAACTGGATTATACACTATAAACTTCTGTGTTTATGCCTATTTCTGGTTTACTATTTTTCACTTATTGATTTCTCTATCTAGTTAGCTATGTTAAGCATTTTAACAGTCTAATAGAAAAGTCACTTTTTATTATCCCTGTTTTTCAAAATATTTTCAATGTTTTAGACATTGATAATTTTATTTTTTAGAACCATTTTCCCAAGTTTTTAAAAACTTCTAAGATTTCTAAGATTTTTGTTGGAATTGCATTAAATTTGGGAAAAATTGATATCCATACAATCCTGAGTCTTTACATCTAAGTGTAAGAACTAAAGTTTCATTTCTTCATGTCACTTTTTCAAGTTTAATGTTATTATGCATAAAGATTCTTACATATATAGGCACTTGCTTCTTAAATCTATTTGAGTCATCTTATATTATTATCTGTATACTCTATCCTTAATAAACTGTTTTAACTAGTATATAGGAAAGTTTTATTCATTTTTTAATATTTATTTTTTAACAGGACCATTGCAGAACTCTGTGAGCATTCTTCTAGCATTTTCCCCATTTTATTGTTGAAATTCCAAATGTTCATGGGGGAAATTGAAATTTTTGTTTCTTTTCATAACATTTTCTATGTTTCATTGTTTCATAACTTTTTTCAGATACTCATTGATCTCTTTTTATGAAGGCTTGTGTATTTCCTCAGCTCAGAAAATCCTTTATTTCGTGTCTTCAAATAATTCCATTTGTTGTAGTGTTTAACTCAGAAACATCAATTATTCATTCATGTATTGAAATTCCAAATCTATTCTATTCGCTATTTCTCTCTGATCTGTTTCTTTTCTCCACCCATTTTCCTTGTGTTCTGTTAGGATCTTCAAGTGAGTTTTCTACCCAGTAAGTACAAATTCCGCAGCGTTGGTTCTGTTCTTTAAGGATGAAATGCAGTTGTAAATTTCAAAACTGCATTTTAAATTTTCTTAAATTATTTCACTTCATTTAGATTCCTTTTGGTGTGTTTTTAGTTTTCAGATAGCTCCTGTTTTATCTCAGTCTCACAGGGTTTCATGTCATCTTTCACTTCTTCTATATATATAAAATTCCTCTTGTCTTATATTTTAGTGAGATCATAAAGCAGGTATTGCCCAAATATAATTTATCTTCTGTAATAAATCTCTTCAAAACTAGCTCCTTTCCTGGATGTTGAGTACTATGTCCCTCTCCTTATTCTGAGCTGCAAAAATCTTTTCACAGAACTCCTGTTGGCTGCTTTCTATTTACACCTCCTTGAGGGAGGAGAGGTCTCTCACTAGCCTCATGCTTGCCTGTAAATAGAGTAGGAGGGCTGTCTTTGTGTCTCCTCACTATCCATCTGCTAGCTGTTAGAAATCGCCTCTCAAATTTTAAGCTCAAAAGGGTATTTTTTGTCATCCTTGTTGTTTTAATTTAAAATTGCTTTGCCCTTTTAGTAAAGCCAAGAGCCTAAAAGAAATGGGGGAAAATCATAACCATGATCAGTCAAGGCCAGCTCTGTTTAATCTCTTCTCTGTGTGGCTTACAGGTCAGTTTTCTGTATCCAAAGTTGTTTGTCCTGGTCTCTATAACAGGTACACAGATTGAGGCTTCTTGGGAGTCTGCTTGCTCAGAAAGAAATTCTTTTCTTTTCTTTTCTTTTTTTTTTTTTTTTTTTGAGATGGAGTCTCACTCTGTCCCCCATGCTGGAAAGCAGTGGTGAGACTTTGGTACACTGCAACCTCTGCCTCCCAGGCTCAAGCTATTCTCCTGCCTCAGCCTCCCGAGTACCTGGGATTACAGGCACCCACCACCACATCTGGTTCATTTTTGTATTTTTTAGTAGAGATGGGGTTTTGCCATGTTGCCCAGGTGGTCTCAAACTCCTGACGTCAGGTGATCCTCCCCACTCAGCCTTTCAAAGTACTGGGATTACAGGTGTGAGCCTTGCCCAAGAGGAAATTCTGCTTTACCAAGGGAAGGCTCACTTCCTAGGGGGATGCCTGGCTCAATACCAGCTCTTTGCTTGGTTCCAGCCATGCTGGAAGCTCCGGATGCCTTGGAGGATCTGCCCTGGGCTGATCCTTACTCCCCAGAAGCAGAAGTGATTCTGAGGGTGTGGTGCTCTCTGCCTTCAGTCAACCTTCACCCCGACCTTCACCACTCCAAATAAGGGAATATCCATGGGGTGCTGCCAGGACTTGCTTTCCTTAATTCCCACGTTTGTACTATCTCCTCAGAAGGGGACCTTGTGAAACAGTCTTCAGTGTTTTCCTTCAATTGTCCTCCAATTGTTCTCTTCCACCAGAAATTATTTGCAATTTCTCTCACATGGTTGACTCTTTTCCCTGGTTTTCAGTAATAACATTTCTTTTAGTTTGATATCATTTTGGCCATTTCACAGGAGATCTAGGAGGAGACAAATGAAATGCCTGGACTCCATCAAGTTTGCAATTTCTCTCAGATGATTGACTCTTTTCCCTGGTTTTAAGTAATAACATTTCTTTTAGTTTGATATCATTTTGGCCATTTCACAGGAGATCTAGGAGGAGACAAATGAAATGCCTGGACTCCATCAAGTTTCATCATACCAAAATGCCATTCATTCAATTATTCTCCCACAGACCCCAGGTATAGCAAAGGATTTGCATTCCCCTGATCCAGAATCTCTTCAGCAAGACACTATTTCCCCTTTTTTGCAATTGAGAGTACTTTTCTATTTCTCATATTTTGTGTGCACCTCTTTCCAATTAAACTATAAGTTCTTTGAGTAAAACTGGGGTGACCAATGAAATGCCTGGACTCCATCAAGTTTCATCATACCAAAATGCCATTCATTCAATTATTCTCCCACAGACCCCAGGTATAGCAAAGGATTTGCATTCCCCTGATCCAGAGTCTCTTCAGCAAGACACTATTTCCCCTTTTTTGCAATTGAGAGTACTTTTCTATTTCTCATATTTTGTGTGCACCTCTTTCCAATTAAACTATAAGTTCTTTGAGTAAAACTGGGGTGACCAATGCCTCCTGGTTTTCCTAGAACCTCTGATGTTTTGAAACCGAAAATCTCCTGTACCAGACATCTTGCAAACAGGGATGGGTGGCTATGCTGCTCAAGGTCAACATATGCTGTATCTTTAAGCCCATCTCAGCTCTCATCATTTAAAGCTGTCTTGCCCATAGCAGAAGTTAATGATACATACATTGAATGAGTCACTTTTCCCCTGACTACAAGCCCCTATGACTATAAGTACATATTAATAGGGTAGGATTAGCTTACAACTGCTAACCAGGACCGCTAAGTGAACAAATCGGCAATCAGGTATATTCATGTGGTAATGTTGTGTACTTTTGGTAATAAATAAAGTAGTCTGGTTGATGATCTAGAAACTTACACATTTTTTAAAAATCCTCATTGCTGGAATGGTTTCAGACATAATCACTAAGAGTAGAGTATAGATGGAATGATCCTTTAAGGCTAATATTTTCAGAGACTCACCATGATGCCATTCAGTTGATATGCAAAACATATTTTCCAAAAGCACTGGTGCCTCGGGCTGCCCTTCATGGCCATTTAAAACATTATAATGAATTGTTTACTGGATGTGTGATAATACACTAAATGTGCTTTGAGACATGTTCTCTGTCCTAAAGATTTTGTTCAGAAGGAGTGGTCAAGAGCTGTGACTGTTTACTGCTTCCCAACAGCCAACTCAAAATCAACACAAGTACATCCTTAATGAAATATATTCTGAGCAGCTTCTCATTTCTTAAATATTTTACATGAATTTCTCTCTTTAAATAGTGAGAACAAGTCTTGCTCTTGGCATAATCACTGTTTGCAAGCCACAGAGAGTTCACTTGAGAGGAGAAGATTCACTGGGCCCTTGGTGAGGATCCACCCAGGTATCTTTCACATCTCACCTCTGTTGGAGGTGTCAAAGTCCAGGGGAAAGGAAAACATCCCATCATCCTTAATTTGAAGAATGATATTTGTCAGCAAAGGTTTTACAAACAGTAACAATATGTGGGAGACAAAGTCATGAAAGCAGCCATGCAGTTGCTGTGGAAAAGAACGTGAAATTGGAAAAGGTGCCCAGTAAGCACAAAAGAGAAATGAGAAGAAACAAAACCTATGAGAAAAGCCAAAGGAAGTGACAGGGGTGAAATTATCCTAAGGGAAATGTTGGTTTTTCAAACATATTTAAGTTCCCTATGGGTGGAAACTGTGTCTTATGAACTAACCCATTTTATTCTCATACCTCAGCTTACCCAGTGCATAGGAGTGTTTTTGTGTGGAAATAAGAGATCAACTTAAATAAATACCACTACTAGGGCAGATAGTCTCTACATAAATAATTTTAAAAGCCCTTTTCAATATAGCACAGATTATAAAAGTTTTTGTTCTGGAAAACTGTGTTGGATGTGTGTTTATATCCTTAACAGGACTTGGAAATTAATCACATATTGATTATGGAGTGACTAATCAATCATTGAACCAAACTACTCACAACTATGTCATCTGCCTTCAGATGTGTCTAAATATAGCAAAAGGAGGGCCAAGTGTGGTGAAATGAAGAAGCAGATTTTATGTTAGCACATGAGCTTTGCAGACCAGTGGTCTGATTTGAACCCCAGGTCTGTCACTTTCCAGGTGAGTGGCCTTGAACATTACTTGGTCTCTCTAAACCTCAGTTTCCTGATTTGCAAAATGAGGATAATAATAACTCCCTGGCACAAGGATAGCTTTATGGACATGGGACCTGTGCCATCACACAGAAGGGCCCACATTTGATCTAAAGTGCTGCTGTACTCCTCCTGAAATTCTTAATAATAATTATCTTTGAACTTGTGTTTTGCAAACTCATTCAAGTGAAACAATGGCACATGTACGTGAGCACAGAGACCCTTGCTGCCCCATGGGCATACTGTGTGGGCAATGCTCCCTGAGCACAGAACTCAGGTGGACACATGGCGTTTGGAAGTTTAGAGACATGCAAAGAGAAGAAAAGCATATATTATGTCTATCAGTAAGCAGGAGACAGACAGCCCAGAGTGGTCGCACCTTCTATTTGAACCAGAACTTGCTTTTAATACAGAAAGAGCCGATGATGTTCTAAGAAACATGAAAACCCAGGGAACACTATCATGTTATTTGTCACTCATTTATTTCCCTGTATTAGTCACCCACTTAGCTGACAATGATCACATAGTAGAAAAGGGAAAGATACGGCAGCACATAACTCCTCTTCTTGTCAGTCCTGCCTTAGTCATAAGTAAGTCAATGGCAGAAAGTATTGGTAAATGCTAATCAAGAAGCGAAATAAACACAGTTGAGTTAGTTTTGTGCAGCATTTCCACTGGTGTGGCAAGAAAGAAATACATACACATGTGCAAGCTATGAAACACAAATGGTGTCATGTCAGTGACTCCACATACAAGTGAAATGCTCTAATACTTGCATTTCAAACAGGCATTGTATAATATAAAGATGAATGATACATTTCATACAGATAATTTACATTTTTATTTCTTTTACTTATAACATTGAAAAGCAAATAAAAAATACCATGATACATAAAGAGAGACGGCAGAGGAAAGGAAGAAGCTTTATATTAAAGTACCATTACCACATCACTTTCTGAATACTTGAGCAAGGTGCCCCACCTTTTCATTTTGCACCAATCTCTGCAAATGATTGCTAGTGGCACATACTGATCAATTAAAAGAAAAAAAAAAGAAGATATTTTTCTCAATAATCCCTTTCAGGTAACATTTACTCAATTTGCCTGATCATAAAAATCACCATTAGCACTATTGATAGTAGCACAGATTACAAAAACCCTTTTTTGGAGAACTGATATTGTAGCTGTGTGTCTGCATGCTTAACAGGAGCATCAGCAGAATTTTATTATCAAGTAAGTTCAGAAAACACCTCTTTAGAAGAATGAGGTTGTGAGAGATGATATCACAACTTTCTATTATTTGATTCTTAGAATTTTATTCTGTGCTTGGCAACTATTCTAATTTGCATCTAGTGTCTATTGTATCCATGATATTTTCATATTCTACTAAAGAGCTCACTCAATGCTTTCTATTTCCAAACACTTAGTGATATTGCCTATAAACTTTTCCACCTAGGTTTAAAGACAGCTCCAAAAGTCACCTCTCCCTGCCTATTGAAACATTTGCCTTCATTTCCCCAAATACACGTTTTCACCCATGTCTTTGAGCCCCCTATTTGCCCTTTGAGTATTTTCCCCTCCGCCTATGGTGTGCCTGTCTGGAAACAGGCACTGATATGGTTTGGCTGTGTCCCCACCCAAATCTCATCTTGAATTCCCATGGGTTATAGGAGGGACCTGGTGGGAGGCAACTGAATCTGAGGGCAGGTCTTCCCCATGCCATTCTTCTTATAGTGAATAAGTCTCATGAGATCTGATGGTTTTATAAGGTGGAGTTTCCCCATACAACCTCTCTCTCTTTGCCTGCTACTTTCCATGTAAGACGTGACTTGTACCTCCTTGCCTTCCACTGTAATTCTGGGGCCCCCCAGCCACGTAGAACTACAAGTCCATTAAACCTCTCTCTTTTTTAAATTTCCCAGTCTCAGGTATGGCTTCATCAGTAACATGAAAATGGACTAATACAGGCACAATCCATGATAATTCATTTCCTGCCTTTCCCTCATTCCTTACTTCTACAAATGACATTTCTCAGGCTACTTTGACATCTGGCTTTCCCTTAGGCTTAGCCACAGAGAGCCTAGAGAGCAGTGGAGGAAAAAGAGCCAGCATCTGTGTTTGTACTGTTTCTATGTTAGCCCGTTTTCACACTGCTATATACTACCTGAAACTGGATAGTTTATTTATTTATTTTTCCCTCCTCCTCCCCAAGACTGGATAGTTTATAAAGGAAAGAAGCCTAATTGACTCACAGTTCAGCATGGCTGGGGAGGCCTCAGGAAACTTAATGTCATGGCAGAAGGCAAAGTAGACACAAGCACCTTCTTCACAAGGTAGCAGCAGAGAGAGGAGTGAGCACAGGGGAACTGCCCTTTGTAAAACCCCTGGATCTAATGAGATTTACCCATTATCATGAGAACAGCATGGGAAAAACTGCCCCCATGATCCAACCACTTCCCACCAGGTCCCTCCCTCTACATCTGGGGATTACAATTCATATTACAATCAAAGATGAGATTTGGGTGGGGACACAGAACAAAACCATATCAGTGTGTAGCTCGGGAATTACCTGCATCTTCATGTCTCCTGCTTCTGCCTGACAGTCTATCCTTCTGTGATCATAACTCACCACAGGCAGATCTGTCTCCTTGGCTCTGGTAACCCCACATTCCCCTTGTGCCCCAGCCCTAAGGTTGGTCCAGTTTTCTGTTGATGCTGACTTTTGGTCATCTTCCTGCCCTTTTTTTTATTTTATCTATTTAGCTTTTTCAAGACTTCTGCCTATTAAACATCACCTCTCATTATACCTGGCATAGGCTCTATTCTCCTGGTGAGGTCCTCCGCTGTTGCAAACTTCAAAATGCCAAGTTTTCAAAAAATTATATAATGCATAGTTTTTGAGTATCTTAGGAGGGCATGACACTGAAGATACCAAAATGAATAAGACATATTCCAGTTGTCCTCAAGGAACTTACAGTCTCATGGGGGGCAGATAAATCCATGTATGATTATAATATGGTATTTTGGACAAACGCATATGCTTTGGAAGCAAACCGCATGTACATGAGTCCTGGTTCTACCACTTACTGACTCTGTGAAGGTGGACAAGGCAGGCACCCTTCAAAAAGGATTTTGTGCATTGGACTAAAGAGCTAGATTGGGAGATCCTCTTTGTACAAGTGAGAAATATTTAGGAAGATTGCCCAAGCAAGAGCACTGAGATGTATGAAGAATTCCTGATCAGATTCAGGGCCACTCTTTAGAACTGTACTCCCATAGTTCAGGATGGTGGCAGGAGAAATAAGGAGATAGAAGCAGAAGAACTATTTGGCCAGTAGGGTCATATGGAATTACTGGTAAACTGGAGAGGTAAAAGAAAGAGTTGAGAAAAATCACAAATTTCTGGTTATTTATGAAGTCTTCCATGACTGTTCTAGAGTTGCCTGATCTTGCTTCTCTCTGAATTTCTATTGAGTAATGGTTAGCACCAGACAGTAACTCACTTTCTTATCTCTAGTTCTTTTATGTATTCATCAGTGGACTCCCTCCACCTAGATCAAAAGAAGGGTCCTTAAAGGCAAAAGCAATAGTTATTTTTCTGTACCCCAGAGTGTTCCCTACATTTTATATAGTCACTAGTATTCATATAACACTAGTGACTAGTATTCCACACTGTGTGTGGCTAATGATATCATCTAGGTTTTTAAAATATATTTCAAAAATGTTGTATCACTACAAGCAAGATGAAGTAATAATGACAAAAATTCAATAAGGTGACTCTAAATTTTTAAATTTCTAAGGTATCAACTTACCAAATATTATCAAATGGAATAAAAATACAATCTTATTTTCAAGTTTGATCTTCTATGGTTTCAGTTTAATTTTACTAACCATCTTTAGTAATAAAGAGCTGCTAACAGCATGATGATTCAAATTCAGAGAACCAATTTGATTGGATTTTCTGATTAAGTGGACTAATGTTAACTATGCAATATGATGCATAATAATATCTCAAACTCCATTTTTTGGTTCTCTTTTAATGGAGTGCTAACTGCATGATTGGAAAATGAAAAATACAGATTTTCAGGATTCATTTACTGTAAGTTGACTGAAATTGAGTGGAATAAAACCCAAGCCTATTTGCCTTACGGATGCTATTTCCATGTGTATGATAATTATTTCTTAATATTGACTTGAGAAGCTGTAATTTGCTTTCACATTTAATCAATGGAGAAAAATATTTGAACCAGAATTCTTCTTAATATCATAATTGCCACATTATAGACGCTCTCTTCCCCTTCTCTTGCTAGCAGTTTTGGGTTTCTGTTTCCTACTAAACTGTTTAGCCTGTTTGGAATTCATGTGACATTTCATGGATAGAAGTGTGAAATGCCACTTTCCATGCTGCTACCTTATAAATTATTCATCCCTGCTGTTTATCAGGCAGCTTCTGCTTATAGATAAGAAGTCACCTCTCGTTTGCTGCACACATCACAGGGGCCTAAACAATCAAAAATGGTGTGTCGCTTACTAACAGAGCAAGGAGAAAATCCAAGCAAGAAGAGTTTGCAATGGGACTCTTCCATCCTGAAACAAGCCCCACCAATCTTCCTTGACATGCAATGATAATATTTAGCTTGCTAAAGTGCGTGGTTGAAAGAAAGACGCACATTCTCAATAGAGGACAGACAAGAGAGGGTAAACTTTCCCAGGCCTGATGGGTAGCTTTAGTGAATCAAAAGTCAAATGAGCAGCTATTGTTACCCTTTCAAGCAATCATAGACATTTCCAAAGCTACAACCATCAAAACAGTCTCTATTTGCTTTTTTAATTTTTGGAAAATATGACAGTGTTCCTATCCACATTATATAATTATCCATATTGTTTTTCCTATAATTTTGTAGTGTCCCCCACTGTGGTCAGCTTTTGATATGGTCTATATTTTGATCTAGAATATCCTTTTTTTTTCCTTTAGCATGAAGTTCAAAAGAGATATCCTATGGAAAACAGGCCTCGATCTGTGCCTTGAAGAATGAAGAAGAATGAATAGGATTCAAGCAGGTACATATGAATAGGAAGGGCAATCTGCATGTGTTTGGTTTAATGAATAAGTGATGTAATGAAAGGGGCCTTTTCAATTGGGGAAGCTTAAGGAGTCAGTCTAACCATGAGTCACTGAGGTGGTTGTCAGGGGACACAGTATTAGAAGGCATTATGTGACCAGAGTCAACTGTCCTTGAATGCACATCCACAATTTTTCGTAGAGCACTAGTCACTAGTATTCCACACTGTGTGTGGCTGATGACATCATTTGGCGGTGATTCTTCTGATTCTTCACACCTCCCTGTTCTCATACGCTTTTGCAAACAACTGCTCAGCTGCATACTTACTTTGACGGGCATGATGCTAGAAGAGGTGAAGACTTGAAAACAGTTGGCCTTGGGGATTATTCTCTTACACATCTACAAGCGTCATGAGAAGCCTGGCTCCTATCAGATGAAAGACATATGGAGCTGAGTTTCATCAGCCAAGTTTAGCCTAGACCATCTAAGCCTCAGCTGCCTAAGTGAGCACAGCCAAAATGAGCAGACACCTCCAGGCAAGCCCGGTTTGGATGGACAAACCCTGCAGATGCACGAGAAGTGCATGTTTACTGTTGTATGCCACTGACATTTCGTGGTTGTTTACTGCAGAGCAAAAATTTACTGATACACCATGAAAGATATTCAAATGATACTATTTACTGACTTTTAAAACATGGAGTAAATGATCTAAAAATATGAAGGCTAAAGAAAAGAGGTCAGCAACATTGTTTTTTGATTTTCCTAACTTTTATTTCAAGTTCAGGGGTACAAGTGCAGGTCTGTTACCTAGGTAAACTTGTGTCATGGAGGTTTATTGTACAGGCTATTTCATCACTCAGGTATGAAGCCTACATTTTATGTACTCACTATATACGGCTTAATGAATTGGATTCTTAGAGGGATAGAAAAGATAAAAAACATCACCCCTGTTCTCAGGAAGCTTAAAACTGAGTTGATACTATATGCCCTACACATGAGAAAAGAGACAAGAAAATTCACTCAGCTATTTAAATGTAAAAATTTATGAGTGCCTTTCTTGGATCACTGCATATGAGACACTGCCAGGCAGATTAAGGGAAAAGGGAACTAGCTTCAAGGTGTGAGAACACAAGACATCTGGACGAGGAGAGTGTGTTCTTTGTGGGTACTTCCACTAACAGCCTGCATGCAAACCAGGGAGCTTCCGGGACTCTGGCCACCCTAGACTAACATTTGTTTAGAGATAAGAGAAGCCCAGCATGGAGATCCTCCCTATGAGAACTTTCCGTGGGGAACCAAGTGCATGTCTAAGAAAATGGGCTTTTCTTCTTAGGTAATGACATTCGAGTCAGATTCAAATTGCTAAATTCAAATCCTAACAAACCAAGATTACCATCAAGCAGGTTCGTAATTGTCACTTTTTAAAAAGCTGCTGTAAATAGATTCCCTTCGAGCATAATAATGAGAACCAGGAATTTAGGAAGAGCTCTAAGAGGTGCTAAAAATTAAGATCCACTTATGCTCCACTAGAAGAGAAGTGACAGAAACTTGGAGATAAGGGCATTCAAAGAGGCCCGTGTTCCTTTACTCTGAGTTCCCATGTGCACCTCAACACCACTTGGTTCTTTACCAAGGGTAAGACTTGCCAGACAGGGCTATTGTGTAAAGTGTCTCATTTCTGGCGTGACTATTAGTGCTGTCCCATTCTTTTTCTCTTGGCTGTTTGTCTCAAAGTTAACAGCACACACAGTGTATTGAAGACAATAGATTTTAAATGCATATTACCTAGGTAAAGACCATATGGTATGAGAACTTAGGAAGAAACACTATTCCCGGAATTCAGAAGTGTCAGGCACACTAATAGAAATATAGCCATTGGGAAAACTGGGGTATCACGGTGAGGTTTTCGAAGAGCCAGCCTTAAGTGGACCAGGAAATCCATTAGGGGAAAGCAAGGGGAAGCTGCAAAGACGGTGGTGGGAGAGTGCCTCCATAGCTCCTGTCTGGGGTGAGGAATGTCTGCGTTTTTACCACTTTTTTGGCTAAACATTTGAAAGGTCACTTTAAAATTATTTATTAAAGGGGAGGAGAGTAAAAAATAAAAAAAGAAAATGAGAGTAGGATGATAAAGGGAAGGTGAATGGCTAAAGAAGACTAAAGATAAGTTTAAGGACAAGGTAACAGAAAATTTAATGGAGTAAAATGTTTAACGCAATTTAAAAACCCAATAATAATAAAAAGTTAAATTTTAAGAATCAAATCAAGCATGAATTAGAAAGTTCTAAATGTCTTATCTGGAGTTAAAATACACTTTTTTTCCAAACATTTTTAAAAAGAATTTTAAAAGAAAAAAGACTAAAATGAAAGAAAAGAAAAGCAAGAAGCCTAAAAAATGAACAGGTGAAGTTAACTGAAGTAGAAATAGAAAATTAGGGTAAAACAGTCAGCATTTAAAAAGAGAACAGAAAGTTCTAAAACTGTGTTGAGAAACTAATAAAACAAAGCAGAGCATTAAGGAAACAAAATAATATAGTTAGTGTGGGGGTAAAAAAGGGAACAAGACTGGAAAAGGGGATAGGCTGAGGATAGATACAGAATTCACACTGTCAGCACTCCAGTGATGTGAATTCCCGGTTAAGCTTTGAGCAACCCATTTCTGTCTCTGCCACCGTAGCTGCCCAAAGGGTTCTCCTTGCCCACTGCCCAGAATAGAAGTGATTTATCTGGACAGGGGAATTACCGTAGAGAAAGAATCTATTTCACGCAGAGCCAGCTAAATGGGAAACTGGAGTTTTGCTACTCAAATCAGTCTCCCTGAAAATTTGGAGACCGAGGTTTTTTAAGGATAATTTGCCAGGAGAGGTGAGTGCTGACTGGTTGAGCCATAGATGAAATCACTGGGGCTTTTGATGAGTCCTTTCTGTTGTCTTCTGTTGCTGGGTGGAATGGCTGAACCGACTGAGCCAGATTCCCAGGCTAGGTCATTTCAGCTGGTACATCAGAATGGCAGGGTCTGAAAAAATGCCTCGGGCACCAATCTTAGGTTTTACAATAGAGATGTTATCCCTAGGAGCAATTGCAGAAGTTAGGAAATCTTGTGACTTTTGGCTGTATGACTCCTAAACCATAATTTCTAATCTGGTAGCCAATTTATTAGTCTTACAAAGGCAATCTGGCCCCCAGGCAAAAAGGGGTTTTGTTTCAGGAAAGGGCTTTTATCATATTTGTTTCAAAGTTAAAGTATAAACTAAATTTCTTTCAAAGTTAGTTTGGCCTAGTCTCAGTTATGAACAAGGGCACCTTGGAGATGAGAGCAAGATGGAATCAGGTCAGGTCTCTTTTACTGTCATAATTTTTGCAAAGGCAGTTTCACTACTTACAGACATATTCCTCTCAAAACCTCAGGACCAAGATTAAAGGAGGCCCCTTTTTCCACTCAGCCTTCATCATAGCCGTGCTATTTTTTTTTTTATTTGTTTGTTTTTGGGGCTTTTATCCCATTTGCCCAGAGAACAGGCTTGCCAAACCATGCTCCCTATGTGGGCATGTCCACCCAGAGGATGCAACTTTCTCCACTGTGTACAAGGGCGCTACATGGCTAGCTGTAGCCCCAGATGCTTTTCCTAAATTGTTCACATCATCTCACGTAATATTTTCACAGCTTGAGCTTTTCAAAATTGAACTTCTTCAGTACTTAACTACTCAGATTCTTTTAGCCTAATATTTATATGAATACTCAAAATAATCAAGAAATGAAATTCAAACAAGTATGTTAAACAAAAGCCATTTAAGTTTCACAATAAATAGTTATTTTTATGTGCAGCAAATAAACCCAGAGAATTACTAATGTTGGTAGTTTTTGAGAACATTTTTTCCTTTGTGACTTTGGTTTATGCAAATAGCTATCTCTTACGAGCTCATACCCTGAAGTTACAACTTGATGCCTGAGGATTGATTCTTGTATTCTCTTTAATCTTCCTCCAGTCTGACCTGGTACTTATATAGTTTAATCCTTGCATTAATATTTTAATATAGATTTGGTTTGGATTGAAATGAGCAAGAAGATTCACTGGAATCTATCTAAAGAGATTACTTGTGTGATTTCATTTTGCTGCATTAGTAGTCTGTGATAGATATACTCTATTTGCAGAGTACATCTACCTTCAAATCAAGTGTCTTGCCAAAAGGCAGTATGACAGCTAAGCTTTAAAGTTCATAAAAACAGCTATTTGGTTCAGGAAAAAATAAAACAACTCACAACTTTCACTAAAACCAAGCCTGCTCTTTTTTTCCAGATGGATTATATTGGATAAATGTGTTTATCCCTATTTTCAATACTTAAACACACAGACACACACAGATAATTTGTATCTTGAGACCAATTCCTTTTATCTGTAAAACGAAAAAATTGGACAAGATACTGTTTTTTAAAAAATAAAAAGCTTCTTTTCCTTTTATTAATAATTCATAGTTATGACAGAAATGAAAGAGATTTAAAATAAGTGAAGGTCAGTCTAGACCCACCAATAAAAAAATATTTTTCATATATTCATATATAGTCTTACAGATATATTTTGCATATATGTAAACATATACATAATATGTATTTTAAGTAATTTTATATTATATATTGTTTGATAACATCTTTCACTTATCACTGTACTGTTTCTATCAGAGATTAAATTTTGTACACCATAAAATATAAACCTAGCTCCAATTAATGTACTTAAAATTATTTTCTAGCTTCTGGTTTATGAATAATTCTATGATAATTACCCTTGTACAGATGCCTCAACATTTATTCAATTATTTTTAGAATCATTGCCTGCAAGTAGAATTTGTTTTTTAAAGTATGCATACTCTAAATTTAGGTATGTATGAATTTTGAATCATTTGATCAAGTTTTTAAAAATCTCTTGGGTTTTGATTGGGGTCTCATTCAATTTATAGTGTAGGTGATCATTCATTATTAATTTTTTTCACAGATATGTATCAAGTTTCTACTATGCACCAGACTAACTGCTAGAGCAGTGCGGGAGGTGGGGAAACAGCCTTTCCTGTGGAACATCTACATAAAAGAGTCAAAACCATGAGGAAGCCATAGCCATGGGCTCCCTAAAGGTTTGCTGAAAAATCACTGGCATGAGGCAGATTGGTTAATAGGATAAAAGACATACTACCTTACTTAACATGTATACACAGGAGCCTTCAGGATGAAGATGCAACCCAAAAATAAGATATGATAGGTTATATAGCATCCTGAGGCCACAGTAGAGAATGCAGACTCAGAGCATGGCCAAAAGGAAGTTATGTAGGTAAATCCGGTTTAGGGGCAAGACAGGGAGGAAAGAAGAAGCTTGGCTGGCAAGGGAGGCCTTGCTATGTAGAAGAAGCCTCCCTCAGAGAGAATAGATGGTAAACGTTTCTTTTCAGACTGTTAAAGATATCAGACTCACAAAGATGTGAGACTCTCAATCCCTTCTGGAACCAAAGGTAAGAAAGCTGCCTGGGTCAGAGGACTGCAGGGCAGGAGGGAGGTTGGCTACATTAATGAAGATTTTCTACATGTGCAAATTTTCCCCACAAAAAACAGCTTTGCAAGGCCACTTTGGTTTGCTGGCCAAGCAGCAGCCATTTCAAAGTATGTCAAAGAAATAGATTTTGGGGTGAAATATTTGAATTGACTTCAAAGCCAGTAAACAAATAGATCAACAATATGAAGTCAGGGTGTGGAGAGTGCTAGATGGTAAGAGCCCTGAAGAAAATCTAAAGCAAAGAAAGGAGCCAAAGCGTGATGGGGTAATATTGTATGTAAGATTATTGGGAATACCTAGTCATGAAACTGTCTTAGCAAAAATTATAACGGAGAAAATTATGACAGTGAAAATGATCTAACCTAACCAACTTCATCTTACTTCTCACCTCCAAGCTGTCCTTATCCATTCCAGGGCATAGGATTTTGGGAGGAATTTAGTTTATAGTTTGACTTTAAAAGAAAGATGCTAACAGCCCTTTCCTGAAATAAACCCCCCTCTTGCCTGGGGATGAGACAACCTTTGTAGTTCTAGCAATGTAGTCATGATTAGAAATTATGGCTTAGGAGTCATACAGCTAGAGGCCACAGGTTCTAAGCCTTCCAGTTGCTCTTCAGGAAAATATCACTACTGTAAACCTAAGACCAATGATGGAGATACTTTTCAGACCCTGCACTGAATGGATCAGCTGGTGCCACACAGCATCAATAAAATGGCTCATCTGATCATGTGACACTCATCTAAGAACTGACTCAGTGCAAGAAGACAGCTTCAGCTCCCTATGATTTTATCTCCAACTCAACCAATCAACAATTCCCACTCCATGGCCTCCTACTGTAACCACCCAAGGGGTTCACCTTGCCTGCTGCCTACACAGAGCCAACTCATCAAAACAGGGGAATTGCAATAGAGAAAGAGTAATTCGCACAGAGCCAGCTCTGCGGGAGACTGGAGTTTTATTATTACTCAAATCAGTCTCCCTGAGCATTCGAGCATCAGAGGATTTAAAGATAATTTGGTGGGTGAGGGAAGGCCAGTGATTCAAGAGTGCTGGTTGGTTGGGTCAGAGATGAAATCATAGGGAATTGAAGCTGTCTCAGTCATAATTTTGCAAAGGCAATTTCACTACCAGCCAAATTATCCTTATAAAACTCGTCTCTGAATGATGGGGGAGATTGATTTGAATAATAACTCTGTCTCCCCCATGGCATGGCCAGCCTCGTGTCAATTAAACTCTTTCTCTGCTGCAATAATGTGGATTACTTTTGTTTGTACAGCATGAGGGAAGAACCTTTCAAAAGGTTACAACCAGAGACCTGAAGGAAGCAAGGAAGAAAGCCACGTGGTTGTCAGAGAGAAGAGGAAAGCAGATGGCTAAGCTGGATTACATTCTCTGTTTCTTTGAAAACAGAGAAGATGACAAGTTGGGGAAAGATCAGAGGTTGTCCTGTGAAGCACGTTTGGATAAATAGCAGGGACTTTGGATTTTCTTTTTGAATGTGAGCACAATCCATGGAAGGGGAACGTGCAGGGAACTGCCAAAGCGCTTTCAAAATTTTTCATCTTTTGTTCCTAAAATAGAGTTCATTCTCCATTTATTTGTCTTTTTTGATATCTCTCAATAGAATGTTGTAGTTTTATTATTCTCCTATTAAACATTTGTTTAACTTTCTTGTTCTTCTAAATAATAATTTATTTTCATTATTTTCATTAGTATCCCCGAAATGCCCGAGTTTCAGACTAGGCCTGCTACTCACCACACAAAAAGCCCATCACTGAGACATGAGTATTACAGCTAAGAAGGCTTTAACTGGGTGCTGCAGCCTAGTTGATGAGAGATACGCCTCAAATCCACCTCCCTGATGGACAAAATCAGAGGATTATGTAGTAGAGAAGAAATGTGACTACGTGTCAGAAAATAGAAATTAGGGAGGGATAAGCAAGAGCAGTTGGTCAACAAGACACAGGTGGTCAGTTAGGCCACCATGGCAGATGAGGAGTCTGGCATCCCATTGTCCAGATGTGGTGATCTGGTGAGTTTCAGTTCCTTGATATTATCTGGGAGGCCTGAGGGTTGGTTTCCTAAGAAACAAACTCAGATAAGAGAGAAACATCACTTTCTTAAGTTTCAAGACTAGGAAGGCCAATTTCTATGTTTATTCAAAAAAAAACCCATAAACAAGAGTTCTGTGGGACAATTGGGCCAGTTTCATCAGCATTTTAGCCGAAAACATCTTATGGGTCCCTTCAGTAGTTAATTCTCAGGTTCTATGAACTCAGTGCTGTACCGATGATTTCATAAGTAAGTCTCTGAAGATCCAGTCAAGAAAATAAGTTTCTAGGGGGCTGGGAAGAATGGTCTGGGGTTACCTTTACTTCTGGTTCACTCTAGTCACTGCAGAAGACACAGGAGGAAAGATCAAAGCACATTAAAATCAGATGAGCTGTACCTTCCTCTTAATTTTGCAATGAATCTAAAACTGCTATAAAATAAATTGCCTTTTAAAAAATCAGATGAGTGCTTTCTAAAAAAAACTGTGACCTGATTCATCAAACACTTACGGTTCTCTGGCTCTGGTGGACTTAGGTTCCCAGGCCCTCAGATCTTTCCTAAATTAAATATCTTACATGAGCATCTCCCAAAATATATGTAAAGGCTCAGATCCCAAAGATCTAGATTTGAATGAGCAACAAAATTTGGGAATAACTATTCAAGACAAACCTTTGACCTGCTACTTTCTTCTTGAAGATTCAGGATTCCCTGTCACAGTACTAACAGTAATCAGGACAGACCTTGGAAAGCAAGTAATCTGATTGGAGTTGCTCAACATGAAATTGCCGTGAAGTTACTTTCTGATTCAGAGAAAAATAGATGAAAAGAAATTTAATATCAAATTGTATTTAGGCCTTCAATTATGTGAAAAAATACGTGTGCTTGTGATCTAACAATTTTCTTTGTATCTTTACAATTTTCTAGGAAACACTCTGAGTAAAATTTAGAAAATGGTACAGATGGACTCAGAGCTTATTGGAAAGGCAATACCAGGAGGTGATGCTTTGAAGGATAAGATCTTCTCAAGATGTGGAGAGTAGCTTGCTTTAGTGAAATGAGAACGAGTTAATGTGCGAGAAGGCTTAGGTTTGAATCTCTAGTCACCTACCTTGATTAACCCTTAGTTTACTCAGCTGTAAAATGGAGAAACAGCAGATATGCCTTTTATAAGATTTTTGTAAAGATCAAATATGAAAATGCATGTTAAAGTCATCAATCAAGGGCTAAAAACATACAAACTACCAATCCACTTAAATTTCTAGACGGTATATATCCTTGCTTCATGTGTTAGGAGAGAGCACTCCTTCTCCACATACATCCTTGGGATGAAGTTTGCCAGACACTCAGGTCTTGGGTCAAAGAAACTTTAGATTTCAAATTCTTCCAATTAATTTACAACCATATAGCAAACATCTGCAAAGACTGAAATCTGTTTGAAATGTAGGCTAGATTTATTTTGTCACATACTACTACTGTCATATAAAAATAACATAAAAATAGTAAAAATTAAAATTAAAAAGCCATTGGAAAGTACCCAATTGCCCTTTTCATACTTGAAATACAGGACTGATAGGATGTTCACAATCTACACTATGAAGCTGCTAATCTTGTAACACGTACAGAAGACCACAGAGAAGGTACAGAAACTAGATGAAACAGGAAACCCAGCATTTTAATTTTATTTAACTTGCAGTTATCATCAAGCTGATCACATACTATGTGTAACATGCTATGTTAAGCACAGCAAGGGATACAGAGAAGCATTAACCATCAAACAGCTTACAATGAAGGTGGGAAAACAAAACACACATCTGTGAATATTTAAAAATATGACAGATGAAACAGCAGCAATATGAGAAGATATGAAAATAGAATAAACAATTAATATGATTCGATATGTAACAACTACAGAAAAATGCCACTCTGGTTTCTTAAAAGGATGACATTTAAGTGTCATTTATTAAAGGATAATTTTCAAATATCAGATAAAATCATGAGTCTCATATAGATGTAAAATGAATATGTGCTAAAGACTGTTTATAATTCATTATTAATGAGGACAACAGTAAGCTGTTACAATCAGTTTTAAAAATAAGTTAAAGGAACAGAAACTTATGTGTAGTAAAGGAATGTTGAAATGCATTTACAAATAGAGAGAAACCTGTTTTTTTTCCCTGGAGAAAGGGAAGTCAATTGAACCATCAAACAGAATTATTTTGCATGTCTACAGACAAGAATTATTGCATCTTGCTATCAGTTATCTACAACTTACACAGTTGTAAAATGGATCAAAGGAAATGCCAAGCATCCACACAGAATCAGAATCAGATAATCCAGAAGGGTATGCTCAAAGCATCTAGTTTTCCACTGAAGCACACAATTTTCCCCACAAGGTTCAATCTAAATCTAAACTATCACTTCCTCACATGTAGTTTGCAAAAGTGACATTTGTTATGAAGATATTACTAATATGAGAAGATTTATCAACATTTATTACATTTTCACCATGCAAAGTATTTTAAATGATTTTAATTAAAAATCAAGTAAAGCAATATGTTTGTATCACAATATGATACAGTATAATATGAACTATATTAACTGAAATCACAAACAACTGTAACTGTCCAATGGGTTCACCTTGACCACTACCTATACAGAGCTGATTTATCAAGACAGGGGAACTGTGATAAAGTGTAATTCAGGCAGAGCCAGCTATGCAGGAGACCGAAGTTTTATTATTACTCAAATCAGTCTTCCTGAGCATTCAGGCATCAGAGGATTTAAGAATAATTTGGTGGGTGAGGCAAGGCCAGTGAGTCGAGAGTGCTGGTTGGTTGGGTCAGAGGTGAAACCACTGAAGCTGTCCTCTTATACTGAGCCAGTTCTTGGGTTGGGGCCACTAAATCAGATGAGCCAGTTTATGGATCTGGGTGGTGCCAGCTGATCCATCAAGGACAGGGTCTCTGAAATATCTCAAGCATTGATCTTAGGAGCAGTTTAGGGAGCGTCAGAATCTTGTAGGCTCTAGCTGCATGACTCCTAAACCATCATTTCTAATCTCGTGGTTAATTTGTTAGTCCTACAAAGGCAGTCTAGTCCCCAGTCAAGTAGGAGGTTTGTTCTGGGAAGGGCTATTGTCGTTTTTGTTTTAAACTACAAACTATAAACTAAGTTCCTCCCAAAGTTAGTGCAGCCTACACCCAGGAATGAACAGGGCAGTGGAGGTTAGATGCAAGATGAAATTAGTTAGGTCAGATCTCTTTCAATGTCTCTGTTACAATTTTGCAATGGCTGTTTCAATATGAAATTGAATATAAACATTAACTTGTTATGTAACAAATTTGAGACACCTGTAAATTAATGTTCTCGTACCCATAAATGGCTCCCCCCAAAAATCAAAATGTTCGTTTTAGTACATTGTCAATCAGTAAAGTGTCAAGATCAATTAAATCACTTGAGTTATATTATTTTGAAATTAATACAAGAGAAAATATATTATTTCAAAAATTCTCTTTTGGCTGCTTTAAGGAGCTTCTCTTTGTTTTCTGGCAAAATATAATACACCATTGATTTTATGCTCATTCCTTAAAATAAATATGACTTCATCACTAAGGAAACCAATGTTGGAGACCATACAGTCATTCAAATCATTTTTTCCTCCCAAAATAACAATGGTGTGACATTCCTAAAGTAGACAGTGTATGTCCTGCTGAGTCATATTTCTAGCTAGTCACCTTGTCTCCTGCTTCTCTTTTTGTCATTTAATTACAAGACTAGGATCTACTAAATATAGTATTTGGCTGCTTTTACCTCTTCTAGGGGTAATAGATAATTTATAGGATGACATTGATATGGGCTGGCTGACTCACAGGTACCCAGCCTTCAGATTAATGCATTGGACAATTCTCTGGGCTCTTGAGTCCTAAAATTTGGTAAATTCTACCATCATAGGGCAAAAGCAGCTACAGGCAATATGTAAACTTTATTTACAAAAGCAGGTATCATGCTGGATGTGATACTAAAGCCAGACCTCCCTAACTCCTGGCTTACAGAAATGAGGAAATTAGAAAAGTATGAAAGAATCAGTAGAATCAATGGACAAATTATTAGAATTGATAAGAGATTTTAGCAAGCCTGCCTGATATTGAATCGATTATAAGAATAATAGTATCTCTACACAATAGCAATAACAATAAGAGAGTGCAACTGTAAATAAGATACTATTTACATCAGTAACAAAAATTATAGAAAATCTGGAAATTAATGCAGAATACACAATACTACTGTGGGGAAAAGTATGAAACTCTCATACAGGATACAGTGATGGATCTCTCTAAAAAGAGAAGTAGGCCACCTTAAATTTTCCCTAAATTTTTCTGAAAATGCAATGCAATTCTGGGATAGGCCAAACAATGGATTCCCAATATGCCCACATGCCAATCCCCACAACTTGTGAATATGTCACCTTCCAGGACAAAAAAAAAAAAAAAAGATTTGCAAATGTGATTAAGATTATCGACAGTGAGATAGGAGATTATCCTGGATTATCCAAGTGGTAGATTTAATCACGAGGACATTTAAAAGTATAGGTTGGAGAGACATATGACAATGTTGCTGGCTGTGAAGATGGAAGAAGGTCATAAGCTTAAGATACCATCTAAAAGCTGAAAAATGCAAGGAAATAGATTCTCCCATAAATCTTCCAGAAGAGAATGCAGCCCTGCAGGTGACTTATTTTTTATTCACGTGAGATCATGTGGGATTTCTGACCTATAGAACTATAAAACAATTTATCTGTGCTGTTTTAAGCCACTGAGTTTATGGTAATTTATTATGGCAACAATAGGAAACTAATACAGATTTTTATCAAAGTTCCAGTTGAAAATTGAGGATTTTGTAAACTTAGTCTAAAATCTATAATAGTCACAAAAAGTTAATTCAGAATTGAAAAACAAAGAGTAAAGAGAAGGAGTCATTCCTTGCCTGTATTAACATAGTATAAAGCCACAGTAACAACTGTATGAGATAATGTAAAAACAGACAAGTAGACTAATCAAATAAAGTGATCAGAAATATACCCATTTATATATACCTGTGTGTAATATTTGATAAAGGTATTCCACAAATCATCAGGAAAGCACAAGTTATTTAAGATATATAGATATATATCAAATATGAAAAAGGCAAGGAAATAGGTTCTCTCTCTCTCTGTCTCTCTCTCTCTCTGTCTCTCTCTCTATATATATATTTGCACCCTGTACCTGACTACCACAACTAGTGACTGCATGCACCATCCGGAGGCCTGGAAACAGGTCCACCCAGCCCAGCTCTATCCCTCCCAGTACCTAAGCATGCCATCCAGCTTCCTGGGGCTTGCCCAGTTCAGTCCACAACCATTGGCACCTGAGCACTCCTACTGGGATCTGAGGTTGGGCCCAACCAACCTACCACTACCTACGCAGCTGGAAGGCACCCACATGCAGGACTGGGGATTCACCCACTCCACCCATCACAGCCACTCTCAACACCAGCGTGAACCACTTGGGTCACAGAAAGTTGGCCAACCACTGCTACCACCAGTTCCCACACCACACACACTGCTCGAGGGCCAAGAACCCAACCACTTGCTCAACCCACCACTGTCATTCCCAGCACCCAAACAAGCCACATGAAGGCCCAAGAATTGGCCTGCCTGAACCCACTAACACCAGTGCCAGCATATGCCACTTTGAAGCCCAAGGACAGGAACTCTCAGTCCACTGCTGCCATGACTGGAGCCTGAAGACTGGTTCAGTAGCATCCTAGGGCTCAGCAAACCTTCACCACAAGGAAAGTGAAGCCCCAAGGAAATCACAGACATCCCCAATGCTATTTACAGTCAAAGAAGTCATACAGAGACTACACTACTACATATACCCAGAATCAAAGCCAAAGCACCCTACGCAACCAATACTATAGCTATAGGTTCAGGAAAAAGTCTTCCCCTATGAAAGCAAATTCAAAAACTTTGAAGAAGCAACTGTTACACCAGATGAGCAGACATCAACATAAAGACACTGGAAACATGAAAAAGCAAGGAAATATGATACCTCCACAGGAACATAATAATTTTCCAGCAATAGATCTTGATTAAAAATGAAATTAAGAAATTACTGAAAAAATGAATTTAAAATATTGATACTAAAGACGATCAGTGAGACACAAAATAATTATTAAAAACAATAAAAAGAGGGAGAGAGATCCAAGATGGCCGATTAGCAATAGCTCAGGAATGTAGCTCCCAGTGAAAGCGCAGAGAACGAGTGGACGCCGCACTTTCCGACGAATTTTTGTTGCCCACTGACCGAGAGATTCCCGGCAGAGGAGCCACACGGGTCGCCGGCGCGGCTGTTTTGCCGGCGCTCCAGCGCGGTGCTTCTCGGTGCGGAGTGTACGGGACGGACGGGCTCGGCTGGTCCCAACCCCACAAGGAAAACAGCAATTGGAAGCGCTGCAGACTGAGAGTTTCACAGCAAGCACAGTGAACCCAGGAAGGTCCGGCTCTGTGGGGAAGGGGCGTCCGCCAAAGGAAAACTAAGAAACAGA